>JADLZK010012463.1:0-145357 GCA_015847255.1 Hyparrhenia diplandra | reverse complement strand
AAACAGAGATAATTTTGGCAAAGCCTTTTTCTTCCAGAAGTGCAACAAAGTCCTTTTCCTTTAATTTTGGCCATGGTCGATGCGACTTGAAAAGAAGGACATTGAAATGAAAATGTCGCCGGCCAATAACAAATGGCATTGATTTGTAGGTCAGTCAAGCCTTTTGAAATTTCAATCAAGTGAAGTCCATACAACAACTTCGGCTCTAACTGTCAGACACGTGGGTAGAAAATGGTATACCGTATACTAGCAGAGCCTTTTGAGTTGAATTACTAGCAAGCTACAGAATAAAACCTCCAGTGTGTGCTAATGCTACATACTGGATGAATCGATAAAACATATGTTCAGATCCATAATAGAATGCGGCATAAAAGTATAAAATTCATCATGGAATTCAGTCATGCCTGCCGATGCTGGATTTGCTTGTTCCTGCGTGGTGTACGGAGCGGCGACGACGATGGTTGCACCCCACAATTCAACCAATAGCTGTAGTATGGTGGTATGTTTGATCTCCATGCCACGACTTGAACGTTTCCTCGAGGTCTTGTGCTTCCAATCCTGCACCTCTTCCAAGGTTATCATGGGCAGATCATGCTGCTGGGCTGATGAGGACGTTTGGTAATACTTGTAAGCTATCAGCATAGCATCAGTCTTGGGTAATCTCCATATGTAAAATGGGCGATCATTCGCTAGGAGATCGGATTGGTGCTCGCCGAAGAGAAGCAGGTGCATATTTGTGTGATGCCTGTAGCTTTTGAGAACCCTTTTTCCAAAACTGAGGATTGGGGTTGGCTCTCAGATAGCGACCAAATATATTTGCAGCTATGAATGAACTATTCAACAGGTCCACCATCTCCATGCATATAGATCCTAGCTCCGGCTGATCCATGGCGTCAGTGCTCCCAAACACGATCGTCTTGAAGAAGTACCAGAAGGCTTCTCGAGGCAAGGGGTTTCAGCTCAAGAGCCTGTGTGGTTCCAAAACCTGCAATCTTCTCCGATCGACTTGTAACGATTATCTTACTGACCGGCGTGGTGGTGCGTCGTCCTCTCAGCGCAGGCAGTGTTCTTCTCCACCAGGTGTGTTCATCCACGTCGCCAGCCAGCTCAATAACAACCAGTGATTTCCCGGCTGAACCGAGATCCTGATGCTTAATTATGCAGTTGTCTCCCAGTCCCAGATGAGGTGATTGTTTCCCATCCTTGGTGTCGCCTTCGCCGAGGAATACGATCAAGGAGAAGTGGTTGCGCACCCTCTCGTCCAAGCAGACATGTTCGACGAGGGGTGCTCTTGCCGACTCTTGCTCGGCCAATCACCGGAAGCACGCCCAAACACTCCGCGCGATCAGGCTCTGGTTCCAGCAAGAAGCTTATGATCCTCTCCTGCTCCGCCTCACGCCCGAACATGCGGTTCTCCAGCCACAGGTGCCCGCTGTAAGGCTCGCGGCGCGTGGGAGGGTAGCAGGTCAAGAACACGACGAGCTCCTTCATGTCGCTCGCCATGTGCTCTAGGACAGCGAGCACCTCTTGCAGCTCCGCCTCCCCCTCGCGTCTCGTGTCTTCTGATGACGCCGTGTTCGTCGTCGTCCTGGCGGAGAGAGAGTACACAAGCGCTTCGCTGGATTGAATGGGGACAGGGCGAACGACGAGTGGCCATGGCGACTGAGCTCGCGATCTTGGACCGCCGTGTCTTGCACAAGGCCTTGGCGCTTGAAGGCGCTGAGCAGGTAGTAGCCTCTGTACACGCCTTCCCTCATCAGCTGAAGCTGCCGGAGCATCGCCTGGTTGGTGACGCACCGCCGGTCGGCCTCCTCGACGACGGTCTGGACTCGTAGAAGCACGCGGTGCAGCCTCTGCGGGGTGTCCTCTTTGCCGCCCTTGCACCGCCGGTGCCAGCACCTGTCCACGGTGAAGGATATGGCTCGACCGACGAGGTCTGCGAGAGAGCCGCAGAGACGAGCGTCTCCATTGCGAACGCCGGTGCTTATGGAACGAGTCGTCTGTGCTTATTTGAGGCTTATATCTGTAAGTACTGTAACTGAGTACTCTTCAGTATCGTCTATCGTGGCTTCGAACTTTCTGAAAATTGATCAGTCAATCATCTTACTCAGCACTAGCCATTCAAAATTCAACGCCCGAGGATGTTGCCAGGCGCCCCGGACAATTTGTGTAGCTCCCAACCAAACAGGACGAGGACAATAAGTCGTCGTCGTCGCTCGTGTTAGTGTGTCACTGTACCTAAATACGAAGTGGTACGGGGATCTCGACTTTGCACAGGTGTTTATATTTTTCTAGATTTATTTCAGAATTTAGTGGTAAACTACGTCCCATCGACAAAGAGCCACCTGTGGTGATTTCGTGAGTCTTGAAACATGTTAGCTCAGTCCGTTAAAGGTGCTTATAGAGGTAGAGTTTGTGTGTGTGTTTGCTCATAATGAGAGTGTGTGCACGTGTTGTTTACAATTACGTTGTGTACCTTTTTTCTAAAAAAAGTCGTCACTCGTGTTTACAATACTTATTATGACGTTTTATCGAGTATTAATGTCAAGTACATTTGCCTAGGTTATTGTCACGGTACAAAATATCAGGGCCCAACAGGCCACCGCTCCTGGAGCTTGCGCGTGCGGCTGCGCCGCTAGGAAAGAAATAGATCAAGAGATAACATTGCTTTGTAAAGGAGGTTATTCCGATCTATAAGGAAACCTCCTCGAGATTTCTTAATGTGCATGTCTTTCACGGACCATAAATACAAGAGCCTTGATATCAGTTGGAATCAATCGAGAAAATAATTAAAGGGGTAACACCCGAAGCTTCGGTCTTCGGCACCCTATGGCACCCTAAACCTTAGCCTCGCGGCGCCAGCCGCCGCCGCCCCTCGCCACGCCGCCCGGCCTGCCGCCACCACCTGCCGCCCCCCTCCACCACCATCCTTCCGCCGCCGGTCGCCGCATCGCCCGGAGTCTGCCATTCGGGACTGTGACAGTTATCCTACCGCCAGGGAAAAATAAAAAGGTCAAAAAAAGTTCCAAGCGGATTTGATACCTCATCTTACTACTACAAAAAAATTAGTTTTATCAACGTCTCTAATTTCTAGTAGATGTAGTTGTATCTAAAATTGTCTCTAAAAATGGTTTAGAAACAAGCTGTTTCCAGAAAAATACTTCTTATAGAGACAGTTGATATTTTGAACTACCTCTAGAAATTCCCTTAGCTACCTCTAGAAATTCCTTTATCTTTTTTCCTCATTAATAGAGTTTAAAGGCAAACTTTATATCATAGCTCTATATCTCAAAAAATATCTACAACTTTGTAGTTACTGGTTATTTGAATTGAGACTATTGAGATCCTGCAGATTCTATTAAAGTTCTCACAATTTGAAATATCTACAACTTTTTTATTTTTCAAATACCTCGGCTAAAAGTTTACCAATATAAAAGTTATAGATCTTGAAACAAGGATAGATTGAGGAGAAAATTATTTTGGTTGATAACTTTTTCATCTAGAATAATTTAAGGTCCCAAAATTTGGTTTCAAGTCCTTGCATTTTGAAATTCAAAATTTTCAAACAATCTCAAATGAAAAAAAAACAAAACCGAAGTTGTGGATCCTAAACAACTATTCAACTTTGTAGCTGACAACATTCTCTTTCAGATCATTTTTACAAAGAAAATTTTGTTTAAATTTGTCACATTTTTAAATTTAAAATTTTCAAATCACCTCGGTAGATAAATGACCAAAACAAAAGTTGTATTGCTCGAAGAGAACTAAAATTTCTCGTTGTTAATTTTTTTAAAATAATTTTATTTAGGGTCTCAAATATTCATTACAATATCTCGCACAATCAATACAGCAAGATAATATCATTCATTCAAAGACAAGTAACTCTTTAGAGGAGTGTTTAGCGGAGCCACACACGACGAGGCCAAAAGCTTGTTGGTTCGAAACTTATTGGCCACTTGCGCAGTGAGTTGTTCCGGCTTTAAATTGCTCCCCGGCTTTAAAACGAATGATGTTTTCACCGATTTGTGGTTTTGGAAGACGGTCTACAAATCGTTTCTAAATGTGATTATATTGTCTAGCCCTCTACAAGTTCTTTAGATAGTAGTGTCGACTTGACAAACGCGAGACATCATAAAATATACTTAGAAACCAACTCGGTCTGTAGAAAATTGATTAGACTTGACCAAGATCGACAAGAAGGATGGGTCATTCTTATGATTTAGATGAATTGATCTTATCTCACGATTTTGGATTTGCTCAAGTTAATATGATATCAATTTAAAATTGTAGAGCTTTTCATTAGTTCTTTTTTTTTAAAAAAAATAACATTATTATGCGTGCTAGAAATACCAAAACATGAAGGGGAAGAAAAGTGAAACAAACTTGGGGGGTTGTTGTTGGGTGTCTCATGGTTGGGCGCAATACAGCTTGAACTTTTGCCAAGCATAGTGGTAGACATGTGGGACCACCGACTGAAGGTGACCGTTGAAGTAGCCTTTGGAACACGGTTGGAACACCGAGTCCTACTGCGAGCGCATGACAAAAGCACGAACAAATAGTTTTGAGTTGGGGACTATAAATATCACCCCAATTCCCCAACCAATCATTTGGTGTGTGGAGGAGTTGTGGAACATATATAGAGTTGTTACTCCATTTTAGAGCTCTCACACATAATGTTTAAATATCACTTGTTGATTAGTGTAGGTTCTTTGCGAAATGCTTAGACTAGTTAGACCATCGCAAAAAGTGTCTGCTCTAAGTTTAGGCCTAGTGTTAGTGGGGTTTTCATATCTCCTGCTTACTCGGTGCTTGAGCACACCATTGTTATACGTAGAAGGGGCTTATAGTTGTGTGAGACCACACTCACCGTATTTATAGTGTGCACCATCGTCTTTGGAGGAACCGGCCCTCTTGAGGGAGTTGACTGGAAGCTCGATAGTGAAAATGGCGGAGAGGGTTCTGGATGAGGCCATCTCTAGGACCCAATTGCGCGTAGGGAAGGCCCGGGAGCTATTCATGAAGTTACATTACACGGCCGAGAGCTTTATCCTGCGAGGCCTTCCTTATGGCTCCAACGAGGACTAATGGAAGTGTGAGAAGCTTCTCGAACCTAGGTAACAGGATTAACTTTTAGCTTACCTCTTGGAAGAAGAATGTTCCGTGTCAGGTGATGCTAACTTATATTTTCTTTAATTGTATACTGCATGCATGGTGTACCACGCTTCCTTGCCCTCCCTGAACCTTCCCTTCCCACTCTACTTCCTTGCTGCTGCCCCTCAATAGCATCGACAACGGCGGAATCTTTCGCAGCCCTGCCTCAACAAAATGGGTGTCCTCCCCGGGCACTGCAGTGTGGCCCCGAGTGTCCCTTCGGCGTTATCGGCGGCACGAAAGACGATAGTGGCAGCAGTGTGGGTGGCCGAGTGACAGCCCAGGAGAAGGGGAGATGTGGGCAATATGGTGGGTGCACGACACAACGCAAGAAATGGAAGCGGCAGGCCGTGCACCACCACTCTAGTGCTCCGACGCTGTGGTGCCAACTCGAGGGCTCCAATGCCATCGGGATCAGCCTCACCCTGCCTCCTGCCATCTACCTGCAATTTAATTCCTAAGAGCATCTTTAAGAGTTTGTCAAATTTTACTTGGCAAATCTTAAATTTCGCCAACTTCTAAAAAAAAAAGAGATGCCAAGTAAAAAAAAAGAGTTCATCTCCAAAAGATAATTCATTTGTCAAACTCAGATCTAACTTACATCGTGAACCCTCACATCTAACTTACATCAGGGAACCCCGAGACATAAACAAAATTATGTTTATGGCCTTTCATCTCTTCTAACGTGAACGGACATGCCGCGCTACGGCGTGTATATATGCTCGCGCGAAGGGGAGGGATAGCAAGTTGGGAAATATGGCAAGTTGATTTAGCAAACTATTGTAGAGTACAATTTCATGTTTTGCCAAATTTTCAAGGATAGCAAGTTCATATAGCAAACTGTTGGAGTTGCTCTAAGGCCATGTTTTAGTTCATGAAAAGTGAACCCAAAAAGTGATACGAGACTCGTCACATCGAATCTCGACACGCGTCATAAAGCATTAAATATAAATAAAAAAACTAATTGTACAGTTTGGATGGAAAGTGCGGGACGAATCTTTTGAAAGATAGTTAGTCCATGATAGAACAATAATTACCAAATACAAACAAAAAATGTTACAATAGCCGAACCCAAAATATTTCACCAACTAAACATCCCCTAAATTGAGAATACCGGGTGAACTGGACCTCGAAACTGTTAGCGAAAGTATTCGTCTCTACTTTGCTTATAGTATATATATATTATAGTATATATATTTACCAGTGAGTTTAATACTTGTTGCTTATATAGTATATACTAGAAATAATCGCGGCGTTACCGCTTATGTCCAGTGGTCGCAGGTTATACTCTACAAATTAAATCCATCCATTCGAAGATGGTACTCCGAGATGAAACAGTATTTTTTTTTTCAAAATCAGTCTGTATTATATTGAAAGTTAGCAAACATTTTGTGCATAAATCAAATGAGGACAGTACAGGTTTAAGCCAATTCTAGTTAGATACCTTTTCACTTCGAATATCCCTGCTAGCGAATATTGGACTTGAATGAATCGGCCTATCTCTTGCTGCATGCACATATATAGTGTATCTGTCCTCATGGATTTGGTACTCATACACACCCAGCTGCGCAGGTGACTATGTACATATCCTTGTTCTTATATGAGGTAGTACGAAAAATTGAGTTTGTTTACAAAACAAAACTGTAGCTAAACACTTATTTTACTAATAGGAGAGAATATTAGTGCTTCACGCTGAGACTTGCTTGAACTTCCGATAGTAAAGGGTGTCCGCGAGAATAAGAATTGCATTGCATGCTGCTGTTTCATTGTAACCACTGTAAGAGAAGAAACATTGAAGGTTAATTATGAGAAGGCATAAGAGCTGTTATAAGTAATTGAATTTGGACGATAGAGGATTATTGGAAGCCAAAAAAAAAGTCATTATACAAAAAAATGAAGCAACAACTATAATAAAGTTCCACTTTGTAGGGTGATCGGTCATATGAAATTATCACCTGTGCACCCTTTCTGCAATCTTTCTTCACAATTTCAGGTAGCATATGGTCAGAATTAGGGGTGGTAAAGGGCCCTTTAATTTATCCTAGCAAATTTAAGGATTAGACCGGATTAGGATCGGGCCGTAAAAACTATATAATTTTAAACTAATAATGGAAAGGGCCAAGTGGGATTGTGAATGAAAAAAAAAAGCCGGCATGTGGACCAGATCATCAAAACTGAGAAAACGATAATCTGGCATGTTGATAGCAAAATTGTTATTTTAAAAACATAATTTCAAGGAAAGCATATCTTGAATCAAATCTTTTTTTCAACTCTGATTAGGTGAAATGTTGTTGTTGCTTTATGTAGATATGTTCACTTACCAGTTATCAAAACTGACGTTTGTCTCCATGAGATAACTCTATATATAATCAAAGTTATGAAGTGGCACAAACCTGCAATTGCAAGTGTTAGGATACGTACCTATCCCTCAAAATTATATGGGAACAGAACAAATTAAAATGATTAGCCTCTCAGAAAGCAAGACAAAATGCTGGTTTTCAGGATATTGTACGGCATGAGCCAAGAGCCTCTTTTCAGCATGAACCGTAGAAATCGTGCCCCAGATCACCTAGCAAGAAAATTTAAATTTTGATCCTACAACAACTATAACTTTGGGTGAAAATAATATTGGACACAATTGATGTAGGCAAGTACAAGTACTACTGGTCATGATAGCTACAGCTGATGGTTCAACAACATTAATAAATCTCGGGTCATACTCTACAAACTATATCCATCCATTTAAAGAATGGAGTTCTAAAATTATTAAAGATGGCACTGATCTGAGATTAAACAAAACATTTTTTTTTTCAAAATCAATATGTATTATATTGAAAGTTAGCAAACATTTTCTGCGTAAATCAATGAGAACAGTATAGGTTTAAGCCAATTCTAGTTAGACACCTTTTCAGTTCGAATATCCATAACGACAAATATTGGACTTGAATGAATCAGCCTATCTCTTGATGCATGCACATATATGGTGTATCTGTCTTCATGACCCTGAAAGCACACCCAAGTGGTTAGATTTGGTACTCATACACACCCAGCTGCGCAGGTGACTATGGACAAAATCTTGTTCTTAATAGGAGAGAATATTAGTGTTACATGCTGAGACACAATCATTTCCTGAGACCCATAATAATGACAACTTTTCACTCCCTATTCAGTCTCCTATTTCCTGACTTTATGCAGTGACAATCTTATGGTGCCATACTGCTATGCTACAAGAGGCTTATTTCAGAATTAATTTCAGAAAATGGATAAATATCCTGCTAACTAATAGAGAGAGAAAAAGACCTAGAAGAATAGGCCGTGTATCAACAGTAAAGACCTGAACATTTTTGCTAAAAATATTACCTGAGAAGCTTTATTTGGATAGTATCGGTAAAGCTTTTCAGGCTATGGGATGGGGAGATGGCATAATAGAACTTAATATATCTATGAAGTTGAAATGCAACATACTAGCAATAAGACATGATTTTGTTATGAAAACAAGTACTTAGGTATATCAAGCTGTTTCTTTGTGAAGATTTTTGAAGCAACATAAGGAATTAAGGGTGCAAATCTTTAGCAAAAGCAAGTAGATTAATGCTCAAGACATGGAGTTTTGTTCCAATTTAATCTCCTTCCTTGTAGCACCAACCTTGAGGCCGCCCTTAGTTTACCAATCTGCTGCTGCAACCTGCAATGACATTTAGTCATGCACCTTGCCTACATGCCCTCCTCAGCTATGATAGTTGACATATATATAGAGATGAGAGAACTTAGCTATGTGTAGGCTAGGATAAAAAAAAAAAAATTCCTTTTTTTATACCTTATTACATATGTGTTTTGCTGTATGTATGCCACCGGATAATGTTATCTTGAAAGTATTTAACTATAGAAATTTATATCTTTGAGGAACCAACTTGCGTAAATTGGTATTAGCTGAAATTTGCACTTGGTAAATCTAGAGGATCTATAATCTCATAGTAGGTAAATCTAGACGATGGTGTGTCTGGAAGGGCAGTCATTATTTGCATCTTCATCATGTTGGAGTTAGTGGTCACATGCAACTCCTGCAGACAATGCTGGAACCTTCATTTTTTCCCCAAGCTTACGAATCTCTGTTCAAACATGTCGTGCTGCCTGTGCAAGACAAATCAATATTAAGGATGTAACTGCCATTTGTAAATCACGATAACCAAAATACACCAGTTGCACCTGTCCAAATGTGTCAAAATTTATACGTAGCGCTTCATTTCAAGTCATTCAAATATTAATATATGCATGTAACCAAGTCCCATCAGGCTATACTTTCTGAATCGCTAGGCACTTAGCAGGGATGTACATAGGTTTGTCCGGGAACCCACATATAGGGTTAATCGTGTTGGTCTGTGGGATTAGTGTAAGGGTTAAATGAAATGAAGGTGGGAACAATCTAGTCCTTGAGGAACAACAGGATCATAAGAGTATGGAGTTAGTTCTGATTCTTCTCATTGAAAGAGGCCTGCACTCAATAACAAATGACAGTAACAATTGACTTTCGAAGTAAGGCATCTGATGGAGTATAACTTTTGAAGTAAGACATCTGAAGCTCATTTGAGAAACTGAATAGTCCGAATTAACATGTACCGCAGGCAAGTTGGTGCATTAACAAAAAAAAAAAAGAGATAGTACAGTCCTCATCCAATCAATTGCACTGAAATCATTGAACTTGTGTCAATCTCTGTACTCAACTTGAAACCTGGCTATGCAAAGCACAACTGATAGAGACGGGGAAACAACAAATATTGAGAAGTAAAAAAAGAGATGGGGGATGCATGTATACCTTGCGCCCATTTCATCGAACATTTTAAGGGCATCATCCAGAAGCAGGAGGTCGACACGGAGGCTAGAGATACCCTTGCTATCGGAATCCAGGCCTCTTCACGTGGGTGCAATGTGGGCGTCGCGCGGGCGGCCACAGCGCCGGCTGCAGCATCGTGCGTGGGCGTGGTAGGGCTCATCGCCGTACGTATGCCTCCACCCGGCACCCGCGCTGTGATGACCGGGAACGCTGCGCCCGCGCCCCCGCATCACATTCACGCTAGGGTGCGCCGCTCCGCAGCCACGGTCGCGACGGGGCAAGCAGGTGGACGCGAAAGGGGCTTGTCGCCGCCCAGGCTCGAGGGCCGCCGCTGCAACCTGCGCTGCCGGGGATCCACGGCCGGTGAGCGAGGACCGAAACCGTAGGTTGAGATGCTGCCGCCCTGGGGCCGGAGAGGCTGGCGCCGTGGTCGGGGGCGACGAAGCCGCTGTGGAGCGCGGCCTCGTCGATGGCGGGGGCTCCGGTGTCACCAGTACGCTGCCGCCCCGTCCGCGCCGAGCGCCGCCTTGACCAGGGGGGGGGTTGGTGGGGCGGCCACCGCTAGCGCGCGCCGCCTGGTGCATCGCCGGGTGGGGAGGAAGGGAGAATCGGGCCAGAGTAGAGAGACGGAGAGAGGACGGAATGGTGATTTCGCTAAACGTCAAGGGTTTTTTTGAAAAATGCCCGGCACTGGACTGATCTGAGCCATCCATCCACCCGATCGGACGGCCGTGAAAAACTGGCGGCGTGGCCACGCTGATTGGCCCTTTTTTGTTGCGTAAATCGTCTTGTAGAGATTTACCCGTGAGTTTAACGAGGGCGATGAATGGCTGTGACAGAGCCACCCATTTATTTCCACGAGCGATACTGATTGTTTTCCATGGCCTCGAAGCATGGGAAGCTCGAGCACATCCTCTTCCCCAGTGACTTCCGGTTCCATGTCGAGATGTAGATTACCGACCATGTGCTCCACGACGAAGCGCAGCCAAGGTTTTATGCGCGGCAATGCGTCTGGCTACGATCTGTGCACCAGCACCAGGTCACTTATATGTTGCAATCTCAATATCTAATGTAAATGATCGAAGTCTAGGAGAAAAAACAACAATAAGCCTTTTCAGGTGCAGTTAATTTATCGAGATCCAAAATTAATTTATCGAGGTTCAAATTTGAATTGAAGATGAATCCTTAAAAAGCTAATAACATACAATACTGCACTCATTGTGCACAAACTAATAAAGACCACTATTACATTTACCACAGGCCTGAAATTAGTCAACCACAAGCTGCCTCCTCCTCCCCTTGGTGAACACAGAGAATTCAACTTTAACATTTGGATTACACATGCTACGAACCTTCTCACATACTTCCTTGGGCCTAGGACAAAACTTGACATTGATGAGCAACCTTTTCAGGAATCCTGCATTGCTGGATAGGAACTCCACAAATTCTATATGTTCATGAGAACCTGAAAGACCTCTGATTTCTATCACTTCAAGTGAACTGAGATCAATGCCATCAATCTTGCGACTGTCTTCCATACGACAAGGGCAAGACGGCACACAAGAATGCATCTGGAAATAAAAAAGGGAATGCAGCAACATATTAGTAGTGGAGAATATTGATAATATTCATAAATCAATAAAGCTTGCTTTCGTTGGTGCGAGGTTCAGCTAGCTTTAATAAATCAAACATATCTAAAACACTGCAGCACTACATAGTGAGGAGACCCACACCTGCCAATACAGCTAGGTCAAGGTAACACAATTTCATACAAGCTAAGCAACCAAAAGAAAAATGCTCACAAGCTAAATCACAAATCTTCAGTTTGCTCAAGTAATGATTTATATACTATATCAACATTTAAAAAGAACTAAAGAAACAGATCAAAACATATGAGAAACTCTCAATTATCAAATAAGAAGTAAAAACTTGCAATCAAACAATTTTATGCCAAGATTTTAGAAATTACCACTGGTCACGACCAGCTACCACGCAAATGTACCCAAAACTTCTTTGTACCATTGCAACCCCTCAAGAGACGCAACATGATAGGAACCAAGGCATGGTGTTGCCATGATAAGGATACACTGAAGCTCTTGCACTTGGGCAGCTTATTTGTTGCATTCAAGATGCTTTCATACGTTGCTACATCTGTCGTGATTCATGAGTAGACAACTAATCAGTTAGACTGTCCCAAAATTAAAAACAACTTCTGATGAAATTTGATAATGCCAACACACCTGGGGAATTTAGCCTGATGCTCAGATTCAAATCATCAACTTCATCCAACCATTTAGTCAAGGAGAACGCCCGTATTGAAGTTCGCAGTAGCTGGAGCCTACGCCCAACATCAACAAACCGCTGGACATGAGGGTTATAGTAACAGTCCCAATCTACCTTGACAAGCTTCGGAGCAGAGATATGAGCCTCCATTGGCTGATTAAGTATAGTGAGCTCTTCAAGTGTTGGGGCCAAAATCTCTAGACGCCTTGTATTCAAGACGCGGAGCACCAGTGTGTGCAGCGAGTTGGAGTGAATGGAGACATCAAAGATGACAATCAGCTCAATTACAAGATTCAGGTCCCTCAAGCACGGGCACTGTGTGCTCACAAGGGTTGTGACATCACTGCCATCCATGAGGACATAGCCATCTATCTTTAGGTACGCCAGCTCTTTGAACAGGCCTGGTGCCTGGGGGCGGAGCCACGTTCTATGTGCATATTGAAGATAGAGCTCGATCCGTTTCGCTCGTTCACACACCGGAAGCTGAAGCACATCATCCTCCCCGACTTCCGGTTTGTAGTCGCGTGCGAAATAGGCCTGAGCCACAAAGAGATAGAGACTGACCTCGCCTACCACATGGTGCGCTGCGAAATGGAGCCACGGCGCAATGCGTCCCGCCGGGATGCGGAGGTCGCGGCCTACTTGTTTTGTGCGGTGGGAAACGCCGAGGCGCTCGAGGGTAGGGGCTAAGTAGCCACCAAGGGCAGCGTCGACGGTGCCCGGGAACGAGTCTGGCTCTGCCCCTCGTGGCGCGACGAGGAGGAGCTCGGGCATGTGCGCCCAGACATGTCGCCAGCGGCGGGAGAGCACGCTGGTGCGCGCCGCGGCGGCATCCGCAGAGCGGAGGCGTACCAGGATCTCGTGCAGCAGCGCGTCGGGGAGGCCGCTGATGCGGTCCTCGCCGGAGTGGCGGCGGCGCTCAGGCTCACCCATAGGAGTCGATTCCGATTGGAAATGGAGAATGCCGCCGGACTTGGGGTTAGGGTATGCTGTTACGCACACAGAAGCAGGGCCGCTTTTGGCAAATGGGCTTCCGATGCTTTTGGGCCGGTGCATATGTGAGCAAGGATCAACCAGGACTTGTTTACGTAAAATATTTTTCCTTTTGAAAAAAATTACTTGTTTGGAATCAAGAAAATTCTTTATTTTTCAAAAAAAACAAAATTATTTTTTTAGGATCGAAAAATAAAATAGTTCCTTTATTTATCACTGCACGTATATTTTTTCAACATAGCACTAGAAAACCAAAGTCCGTTGGGCTAGCCAGTGATGGCTCTGTGGGACTAACGATCTTTGGAATTTTGATTTGTTTGATGCGTGAATTGTCTCGACTAAAAAAATAGTGTAAGCGTAAATATAGTAAAATAGTCCGTGAGCGTGGTTAGTGATCAATTTTGAGCTAGCAAGCCAGTGATGAATTGTACATATATTAACGAATTCAAACAAATGAAACCAGCTTTATAGCAAAGTAGTGTAAGCGTAAATATGTTTGATCAGTTATCCTTCAATATAATATAATAAGTATTTTTTAGAATAATCGGGAAAAAATTTGATGGCTCACATCGACCGAGAGAGACCGGTCCGACGACGACAAAGGCAGGGGGGTAACGGGAAGAAATAGGACGGAGGAAACGGGAGGAAAATGATGTGTCTCATAATCGGTGGGTTATATGCGCAAATGATTTTAGTTAAGATTGTAAAATCTTTCAACTTCGTAGCATACATTAATGTCTTGCATAAATGAGAGAAGAGGAAGAAAGAAATGCTATTCTTTTTATGATATTTGACTCAAACTGAGAAGAAAAAACATCGTCTCTACTACGTCAAATTACATTGTCTTCTTTAAACTACATGATCTAAGCAGCAAGATTTCACAGATACATTGCCAAAAAAATTACATTGTTCGCATAATTACAATGCCCTAAAATTTGGTTCCTGCAATAGATTCTGTATTTTCAATAATCATAGTCTGTAACTTGTCCCATTTCATTAGGTTGATATCATTATCTATGTGTCATTGGAATTACACAGGGGATTAGTAATTCAAGGTGACTCTACAAATATAGCAAACTGCAAAAGTAGAATCACAAAGCACTCTTACTATTAAGTGATTTATCCTTTTCATTTAATTTACTAATAACTGCACTTCGATCCTCACTGAGAGTGCCATGAAAAATCCTTGTCTTTTTTTCTGTTGCTACTGCCTGGTTCTTATTTCGCTTTTTCATTTTCTACATCCTATACTGATGTTTAATATATGTTGCTTAATTGCTTAATTCTCTTGGCTCCCTGAAATACATGAATATGAAGCGGAAAGAACAACTAATAAATGATCATGAAGACCCTACCTCTGGACTATATAAGGATGCCCATGATCTACAAGAAGGATGGATCATTTTTATGATGTCAATGAATTGATCTTGTCTCATTATTTTGGATTTGCTCAAATTAATATGATATAAGTTTAAAATTTTAGAGCTTTTCATTAGTTTTTTAAAAAAACTTAATTATTAAAATTGGAGTCCAAAGCCAAAAAGTTATGCGTGCGAAAATACCAAAGCATGAAGAAGAAGAAACATGAAACAAACTTGGGCGCTCTCTGCTGGGGTGCCTCATAGTTGGACCACCAAACACACGGCGATTGGATTGCCAAACACAATGGAAAACATGTGGGATCACTGGCTAAAGGTGACCGTTGAAGTAGTCATTGGTACACGGTTGGACCACCGAGTCCTACAGCGGACCAAAAGCACAAACGACTACTTTTGAGTTAGGGACTATAAATATCACCTCAATTCCCGAACCAACCATTTGGTGTGTGGAGGAGTTGGGGAACCTATATAGAGAGTTGTTACTCCATTTTAGAGCTCCCACACTTAGTGTTTAAATATCACTTATTGATTAGTGTAGGTGTTTTGTGAAATGCTTAGACAAGTTAGACCAACATGTAAAGTGTTTGCTAGATGTTTGAGCAAACCATTGTTATACATCAAAGGGGCTTGTAGTCATGTGAGACCACACCAACCGTATTTATAGTGTGCACCACCGTGTCGGAGGGAACCGGTTCCACGGGGAGTTGGCTGGAAGTTCGATAGTGAAGATGGCGGAGAGGGGTTTGGATGAGGCCATCTCATGGACCTAATTGTGCGTAGGGAAGGCCCAAGAGTTGTTCATTAAATTACCCGACCAAGAGCTTTATCTCTGTGAGGGCTTCCTTATTGGTCCAACGAGGACTAGGGGAAGTGAGAAGCTTCTCGATGCCCCGGTAAAAATATTGCAGTCATCGATAGAAGTTTGCATTTCTACCACTCTTTAGCTCACATATTTATATGTTTTTTTAAAGTTATGTGTTTTGCATTCTTCCTTGCTTAGTTTGGTAGGCTAGTGATAGGATTGAAAGCTAGGATGCATAACTCTTCCACCTAGAGATAATAGACCTACCAAAAATCATAGTTTCACATTTAGATAGATCAATTAATAGGTTTTGACTAGCAAATAACTCTCTAAATAATGCTTTAGAGAGTAAATTTTATAAAAAACCCCGAACATTCTCTTCGAACTTGGACACTTTGAAGTTTATACAGAATATAGAAAAGTTACTGAAAGATGAATGAAATAGTATTGATTAATTTTTATTTAAATGATTGTCTAAGAGGCTCTAAACGATAAGCTAAAGAGTGAGTTTAAGAAAGACCATCGGAGATACCCTAAGTAGTACAGAAGCCTACGTGACTCTCCGTGGTGTGCTCCTAAATAGATGAAAAGAAAAAAAGATCGACACGAATTTCAGAACAAAGTGAGTCGCGCCTGCCGCTGCCGGATTTGCTTGTTCCTGGGTGATAAACGGTGGCATGAGGAGGATGTTTGCACCCCACATCTGAGCAGGTAGCTGGCGTAGGGTGGTATGCAAGATCTCCAAGCCAGGGCTTCGAACTTCCCCCGAGGCCTTGTGCTTCCAGTATGAACATCTTGTAACTTGTGCAGATCAGGCTGGTCGACTGATGAAGACGCTTGATGACAACTGTAGGCTATGAGCACACTATCACTCTTGAATAGTCTCCAAAGGTATATGGGCTGATCTTTCCCAAGGCGAGCAACTGGACCCTCACCGAATAGGTGGAGATGCATACTTTTTTGGTCTTTGATGTGTTTGAGAACCCTATGCCAAAACCCAGCACAAGGATTGTTCCTCAGTAAGCCACCAATCATATTTGCACCTATGAATGTTCCGTCCAACAGGTCCGCCATCTCCATGCATACAGCTGCTAGCTCCGGCTGCTCCTCGGCATCTGGTGTGCTCCCGAACGCAATGGTCTTGAAGAAGTACCAGAAGGCTTCTCGAGACAGACGTTTCAGCTCAAGAGCTTTCATGGTCCCAAAACTTGCAACCATCTCTGACCGACTTGTAACAACAATTCTACTCACAGGTGCCGTGCGTTCGCTCTTCAGCGTTGAGAGTGCTCTTCTCCATGTGCTCTCATCCACGGCGCCTACAAGCTCAATAACAACTAGTGAGGTCCCAGTCGTCGTCGACGCAGGATCATTGCGATATTTGATTACACCGCTCTCTCCCAGAGGCGTCAGGTGCAGCTTCTTCTCATCCACGATGTCGGATTCGCCGAGGAAGACTACCATGGAGAAGTGTCTGCGCACCCTCTCGTCGCGCCAGACGTGCTCCACGAGCGTGCTCTTTCCAACTCTTGTTGGGCCGATCACCGGGAGCACGGCCAAATCTTGTGCGCCTGCAGGCTCCGGTTCCAGCAGGAATCTGATGATCCTCTCGTACTCTGCTTCACGGCCGAACATGCGGCTCGCCAGCCACAGGTGCCTGCTGTAAGGCTCCCGGAGCAGGGGAGGGTAGCTGCTCAGGAACAGGACCAGCTCCTTCATGTCGCCGGCCATGCGTTCCAGGTCGATGAGCGCCTCCTGCAGCTCCGCCACCGCCTCTCGTCCGGTGTAAGGCGCCGCCGTCACCGTCGTCGTCGTTCTGGATGGGAGAAGACAGATGCGCTTCGCTGGGTTGAACTCAGACAAGGCCATCGTCGACGAGTGTTTGTGACGACTGACCTCGGGCACTTGGGACTTGTCTTGGCGCATGACGGTGGTGAGCAGGTAGTAGCCTCTGTACATGGCTTCCCTCATCAGATGAAGCTGTTGGAGCATCGCCTGGTTGGTGACGCGCCGCCGCTCGGCCTCCTCCACGGTGACTTGGATCCTCAGCAGCACACGCCGGAGCCGCTGCAGGTTCTCCTGCATGGTGCCTGCCTCGTGTCGCCGGTGACAGTACCTGTCTATGGCGAAGGATATGGATCGGCTGATGAGGTCGCCGAGGACCGCAGAGACGATGGCTTCCATAGGCGAACGCCGGTGGTTGGATTGAACAAGCGCTAGCGTTAGCACGCCCAAGTGGCTGTAAATCGTTTATGACTTTGACTTTGAACATATACAAGTACAAGTATATTTTTTTCTCATTTTCCGACCGACTCGTGGGCTCGTTCTTCTTCTTCTTGTTTGAAAACGGAACTCGCTCGTGGCTTTGAATTTGATGCCGGGCACAACTGGTGGTGAATACTGACGAACTAACGATCCAGCTCAATTGGCATGGCATGGCTCGTAAAGGTACAAGACAATAATCGATATACCAGTCTAAACAGTACTACTCCAGTAGCTAATTATCGTTAGACCAGCAGTTAACATAATCGATATATCAGTCTAAACAGTACTTCTGTCAAAGTCCCTGCAATCCTACCAAAGCAAGTTTCTAAAAGTTTTAAAATCCACATCTGCTTTCTCATAAGAATAAAATAAATCGTCTGTAAGTAGGAAAATTGAATTAGACAGATGAAATACAAATAAGAGGGATTATTTTCAAACTGAATACAATCATACCAAGTCTTTTGCACGGCCAGTCAGATAACTCTTTCCTACTGTTAATCTCCTACCAAAAGACAACGTGCCAAGCTGAAATTATTACTTGGCAGGATACAATTCCCTTAAGAGATGGACAATTTAGCATGCATGATCAACAACAAAAAATCTATTTCTCAATATTCTAATAAAGATTCTGCAATACACATGATTGAGCTTATCAGCCACAAAACCATGTTTTTCTCACACAATGAAACAACATCAAGCCGTCTTATCAACCATACAAACGATAAGTCGTAGACATTCATAATCACTAGTTAACATGATTAACATTTTAGGGGATAACAACTCCAATTGCCTCGCTACATGGGTGACACCACCACACTGGCACACCAAAACATTAATACCGATGGAGTTTAGAAATTTCAAAGGTGATACAAACATGGCAGAAGGTAGTATCCATCACAGGTCTAATAGAATTCAGAACTATCACAAGATCAGGCAAAAGTAGTCAAATCGTATGACAATGGAACTTCATCGCAAAAATTGTGAGATATCATATCAAATGATTTTTTTTTCCCTTGCTTCACTGCATATTTAACTTCCACTTGTGTCTAAAAAATGTACTAAAAAAGCCTACCATTAAATTGCAGGTTCTTCAGGAAGGCAGCCTGACACAAATATTTCTCATCCAGGAACTGTCTGGATACCGGATAAAATCACACCATCAGAAGGAAAGGATCCATTTGTCAATCCTTTCAGGCGGTAGTTCAGTAATAAATGGGACAAATGGAGACTAAGGCATCTCCTTAACGGGCTGTATCGAACTATCGATCATACACGGTGGAACTTGGCAGAGAAATAGACTGCTTCGATTTCCAAATCAGAGATTGCTGAGCAAACATCTCAAGGTTAGGGACACTAAATAAGTGAACTTTTGAGCAAACACATCAATATTAAGGACATATAGGTCTGATTTTGACTAATACGATGCTAAAATAAGACAAGAGATAGCACTGGGCAGTAGCCGAAGAGGGGATCTTGCTTCGCTGCTGCCAGAAGGCGGAGGAGTGACTGGGCCGTCGAAAGGTGCGCGGTACCAGGGCAGCGGAGCACCGTCTGGAGGAGCGGCGGTGGCGCCCGGCGCGTCAGAGGCGGAGATCAGTTGGGGAGGCACGGACCGGCGCCGCACCTGAGATCCTCGAGGAGCCCCATGGAGCCGCCGCCGACGCCGGCCTTGCCGGCGAGCTCCAGCGCCAGGACCGCGAGGCTGGGGTGAAGACCTTCCGATCCCGCCACCGCACGGCGCCGCGACCACCACCCGACCGCTAGCACCCGCGCCCCACGGCAGCCGACGTCGACGAAGCTCCCGGCCATCGTGGAGAAAGCAGATGCCAAGCCTCGAGACTGGAAACGTGTGAGGGCTAGATCCAGACCGAGGGATTGTGAGTGAGCCCTTGATTGATGAGACTTGCTCGCTGGTCTGGGCCGAATTTCTCTCTTAGAGAGAGAAATGGGCTTAACGAATGGTCCGAGTGAACCCCTGCACTGGGCAGCCCACCCCGCGTCCGCGCGAGCCTGACGAGAGCCCGTAATCGGCCTTTGTGGCAGCAGGGTAGTCCTCCACTTTTTTCCCCAAAAAAAACTCCTTTCCCACTTTTTAAAAAATATATAAATAAATAAATATCCGGCTTTTGACCCAAAAGAATCAATCAGATTACAAAAATTCATGTTTGTTTATTTGATTTAAACTCAATTCTAGAATTATTAATATGGTCCGATTTATACCTCATAAATTAGAAGACCATATATTTTAAGTTCTTTGGCCATTATAAAACTATATAATTGTTTTTTTTTTCTTTACTTGGTTTATAAAGTTAGTTTAGTCTAACACTCTAACTTGATTACACATCGGCCATGTAAGATAGATCAGACTGCATTAATAACTTGGTGAATCAAATATATTTTACCAAAAATGTTGTAGAAATAATTTTTTTTCAAAAACTACCCATCTTTTTCTAAAAATATGAAATTTAAAATTCAAAATATGGTTTACTCTTAGAAAATTAATAAAAATATGCTTTTAGCTCAGAAAAAAAAAATATGTAACCAGTTTTAGATATTTTTAAATCGTGCTCTTATATATAGTCTCATTTTGATGCTTACTTACTAGTATATGCTCTTGCTATATGTTATAATTACTTGTTTTTCATGCAGCACCGCTCGAGTTTAGCCGTGGATCAGAACGAAGCAAGTTTCGATAAGTTCTGTACTTCTGTTGACTGGTATACTATAAACACAAAGGGTACAGATGCCGCAAGCAAAGCAGTGACGAGAGCAGCAATTGCTTCAGCGGCTGCGGCTGAAATGCAATCCAAGCACGGCACTTGCGAAATAAAGCTTAGAGTTCCAGCTGTTAAGTCCAAGGGCTGCGATTTAGTACGTACTATGTCAGCCAGCTCTAGCGTAGTAATAAAGCTTCTATAATCTGGAACGTTTTGGTTTTCAGTTGCAAAACGAGAACGCAGTGCTACGTTTTCAGGCATCCGAAGAGCGTTGATCCATTTGTTGTTTTCAGTCATAGTCAATAGTTATCTTGGAGAATTGGACCCGACGAAGGAGTGTCCATCCTGCACTTCCAGTTTTTGGCTGCCGCCATATATATATATATATATATATATATCAAATAGTATATGAATGGAATTATCCCGGACGAAGTGTCTCCCATGTGAACTCGTCGAGGATGGAAAGCATCGTCCTGATGAGAAAATTTTCTTTGCCAAATCCATGTACTATGTTCCACACTTCCACTTGGTAGTTGGTACACCCAAGCAAATTAAGCAAACAACTTAAGAGTGATGAGATGCAGTTTGTGCTTTCGCTATCTGTACAAGTAATGATCCTACCGTTAAACAATTCCCCCAGCTTTGCAGAAAAGTAATAATTCAATCAGCGAGCAGCAAGGTCAAAAGCGTCCTAAATAAATGACAAAGTTCCTTAAATCAATGTGACGATGCCAAAGCCGTGTTGGCCTTCTTCTCCGTCTATGGCTGCCATGTTGCATCAAGTTGGGCAATGTCAAAGGCGCACTGTGTCCTGACTCCTCGAGAGTCCAGAGAAATGTAATCTGGAAACAAAAACCATCCTTTTCCTACTGTTTACTCGAGGAAAAAGTAATATTGTTCATCTGCTTGGAAATTTACAGAGCGACCTTTCATCACATCTGCCTTTCTGGACATCAGGTAGGTTCCAGAGACGAGCTAGACACTTAGACCATGTCCAGCACGCTTCACCTCACCGGAACAAGAAATTGCAGCTAACACAGGCACATACATACACACGAACACGATACGCAGTAGCAGTAGCAAGACGAGCTCTTTTCCAGCTCAAATGATGTAGTCCGACCACTGCTGTATGAAGGAGGTGTGATCCATGGATTCCCCTGGCATCAAATCCTCGCCTTTCTTCCCGCCGATCAGCCTGGCGGGGTTCCCCACTGCGGTGCTCCTGGGCGGCACGTCGATGAGCACCACGGACCCAGCGCCAACCTTGGCGCCGGCGCCGATCCTGACGTTTCCTAGGATGGTCGCACCGGCGCCGATGAGCACGCCGTCTCCGATCTTCGGGTGGCGATCGCCCACCGCCTTGCCGGTGCCGCCCAGCGTGACGTGGTGGAGAATAGAGACGTTGTTTCCCACGACGGCCGTCTCCCCGATGACGACGCCCGTGGCGTGGTCGAGCAGGACACCCTTCCCGATGGTGGCGGCCGGGTGGATGTCGACGGCGAAGACCTCGGCGACGCGGGACTGGAGCGCGAGCGCGAGCGCGCGGCGGCTCTGCGCCCAGAGCACGTGCGCGACGCGGTGCGCCTGCACGGCGAGGAAGCCCTTGTAGTTGAGGAGGCAGTGCGCGAATCCGGCGCAGGCGGGGTCCGCGCCCGCGCCGCGACGAGGTCGGCGACGGCGGCGGCGCGGACGGACGGGTGCGCGGCGAGCGTGGCCACGAAGAGGTCGTACAGGAGCGTGGAGGAGCAGAGCTTGTTGGCGAGGTGGAACGCCAGGGACCGGTCCAGCGACGGGTGCGACAGCACCGTGGCGTAGAGGAACGACGCCAGCGCCGGCTCCGCCTCCGCGTCGCGTCGCGCCTCGGCCTTGATCTGGGACCACACCCAGGACTCGTCGTCGTCCGACTCGGGGGCGGGTAGGATGGCACGACGTCCGCTTGGAGCGCTGCCGGCGGCGGGGTGCTGTGGCGCACCCGCGGGGCTGGGCCGCTGTCTCGGTGCGCAGTGGCTGGCCGGCCGTCATCTTCGAGCCGCCGTCGGTGCCTGCGTGTGTGGCTGGCCGGTGGGGTGTGCGGGCGGCGTGGGCGTGGCTCGCGCAGCGCAGCCGTGGGGGGAGGTGGAGGTGGAGCGGCAATATATAGCCCAAGAGAAGAAGCGGTCCAAGAGGAGCCACGTGGGCCGGCCCACCCGGAGAGCACGACCCCGAGTTGCCGAGAGCAAAGCGGAGCGTGCACGGTCACGGATGTTGGATGATCACGAATTTCGCGCGAATTTCGCGACGCGGGATCATGCAAACGGAGCGAACTTGTGCTGTTTGGTTGGGCACAGCCTGCTCTTGCGTGTCGTGTCGCTCCTCGTAGCCGCGAAGCGGTGGTCCAGGGTACGCGATGCATTCGCTTGTTATCAGTAGAGCTGTGTTTTTTTTTTTTTTTTTGGAAAGGACAGTAGAGCTTTTTTTTTTTTTTTTGAAAATGAAAAAAAAGGACAGTAGAGCTGTGACTGGTCATTTCTGATTTGCGTGGACAATTTTCTTCTTCGGAGTTCGGATACCTCCGCACGTTCGATATTCTTGGATTGGATAGCATTAGGTTACATGGGCCGACAACGTAGGAAATTTTCTCCAGTCGGTCTGGCCTGGGAATGGCTGTAGCCCAGCATGACTCGAAAAGTCGGCCCACGGAGGCTGAGAGTTAGAGCATCCATCATCCTTGTTTTTGTCAACACAATGCTCTTGTCTTTGGCACAAGCACGCTGTTTCCTCTACCCGCGGCCGGAGGTTTCCTCTCGAAATGAATCATCAGTTGCCGGGGACGGAGTTGGTGGTGTACACCCAGGCGTTGTAGCTGACGGGGTCAGCGAGATGGTCGGCCAGGTTCTCAAGTGGCCCCTTGCCGGTGACGAGCGCCTGGACAAAGAACCCGAACATGGAAAACATGGCAAGCGGCCGTTCTTATATAATAAACTGAGAACTAGAAAAATATATATATAATAAAAAAACAAACCTTAATTAGAACTAGAAGACCTATCTCTACAACATAAAAAGAACAAAAGGAAGACTGTCATTTGGTGCGGTAAAAATTTCGCCTCACCTTCTACCGCCCGTGCGATCTGGTTCACCCGCACCACCCCTCCTCCTCACGTCGTGCGACAAAAATAGAAACCAGGAGTGATCACCTCCCCATGCAATCTCTCCTCACCCTAAAAAAAACAAAAACCGTGCATGGGTCAATCAGCCATGGCAAAAAATAGAAACTAGGCGTGATCACCTCCACATGCAATATCTCCCCACCCTAAAAGAAAGGAAACAACAACCGCGCATGCGTCAATCATCCACGCTACCTCCCCGTGCAATCTCACATGCGCCGCTCGCTCCCAAATCGTCCAATCCTCGCGCAATCAATGTCGGTTGCTCGTCTGTCTCGAAAAAGGAATTTGAATTCTCGGGCGCTCCCGATCTCCGCCCCAGTCCCTCGAGCTTCAGAACCTTTCTTCCATGCCACGATATTTCCTCCCTTCTGGTATGCCTGCTATCCTATCTCTCTAGCATCGCCCACAATCCCACTTCGCATACTCAATTTTCTGATCTACCACAAGGTCTTGATGGTAGGAGTCTCATACTGGATACATCCTTGGCGACAACAGGCTCCGAGCAGAGAATGGCTGCACCAGCACATCAGCGATCCCACTAGCAATCCGAAAGTATTCCCAGGTTAGACGGCAAAACAATGGCACCACCGATCCAGATGAGATCTAGGTGACTAGCTAGGGTTTATTGTTGCTTCATCCACTGGCCAAGGTTACAACAACGTCGACAATATTAGCACCTCAACTTCGGTCATCACCACGACACTTGTCTCCTCTGGGAAGGGGACGAACTCACGTACATGGATCTGTAACTCAACAAACCCGGGAGGAGACAAGTGCCGTGGTGATGACCGGGAAGTTGAGGTGCTAATATTGTCGACGTTGTTGTAACCTTGGCCGATGGATGAAGCAACAATAAACCCTAGCTAGTCACCGTTGGGGAGGCCGACCCTCGCCGACCCCGGCAGCCCCGCAGCCTCACTGGGGGCCAAGGATTAATTCTCCCTTAACAAGTTTTGGACAAAGTCTTGCAGGACCGGCGAGCGGAGGACCCTCCGCGAACAAACGAACGAGCGGGGGCTACGCCTCCTCCGTCAAAGCGTGGCCTCCGAGTCGGCCCGGTCGAAGCCGAGCTAGATGGTCCTTGTGCGACGGGGAGAGGCGCCAGTGGAGGAGGCTCCCCTGAGCCGCCACGGGCCCCAGCAGCAGAAAAGGTTAGCGGAGGGGGTCCCTCCGCGCAGCGCACCGGGCCGGCGGCCGGAGCAAGAAACCCTCGCCCCCAAGCCGGGAGGAGTTGGATGTGTATTTCCCACTAACCTTGTATGAGCGAGTTACTAGCCTTGTCCTTGTGGGGGCCGCCTATAAGCGTGTGTTCTCCCACCTACCATGTACCAAATTGTAAAATCCCCAGCCCTCGACCCCTTGTATTCCTATAAATGTTCCGGTTGCGGGCTCGAGGAAAAGGAGGGATTGTTAGCCGCTTTTAGCGCCATTTACTCGCTTTTCGAGTTACCAGTCCCGCTTCACGCACCATCTTTCTCTGTCTCCGGAGGCCCGGCACCTCCGACCGGTCCGACCCACGGCAACTCCAGCGAGGGCCCGGGACGATCGGAAGGTCGCCCCGCGTCTCATTCGTAGCTTTCGACTTTGGCCCGTGGCCCCCTCGCCCCCCTCCCCCGCCTCCTCCGGGAGCGAAGGCTAGGGGGCGTGGAGGATCCCCTACGCGCGCCATCGTGGGGAACGACGACACAAAAAGCCCGGCCATGCCGCCACTCGCCGAACCAAGCCCAGCGCCGCAGCGGAACAACTCCGCCCCGAGGGGCACCCCGCAGGATCGAACCCATCAAGCGGTCGCCGACAGCGGTCACCGCACAACCAAGCAACAGCCTCGCTGTGGCTGGCCAGGCGTAGGGCCCGCATCGCGGTCCCTGCCGGCCCCGATATCGGAGGTCACCACCGTGGAAGAAGGCCCTCCCACCTAGCAAGGCAGCACCCGCAGGGGCCGAGGGGCGTGGTCCAAAGAACCGGTGGCGCCAGAGGTCGCCGACCCGAGCAAACCCCGCAGATCCGCTCGAAGGGCTCCTAGAGAGCGCTATGTAAGATGAAGAGGAGGAAACCGAGCAAGGAGAGCAAGCTCGGGAGCCCCGCAAGCCCAAATCGCAGAAGAGAAGGTTGCCGCAGCCCTAGATCGGAGGCGCCGCCTGCGATGCTCAGGGAACAGACGGCCGCCAGAACCGAGTTAGCATGGATCAACCAGCAGCTCGAGGCGGTGTGAGGTCAACGGAGGGCAGCCGCAACCCCGCAATCACCCACGGCCCAAGCAGCCCTCCGCAAAGAGAGCAAGCCCAGCCTCCACCAACCCCGCCACCGCCATAGCAAAATCAGCCACAATCGCAGAACCCACCACCCTCAACCCTCCGCATAAGCCAGCTATATCCCAAAGAACCACATCGGGGATGCCACAGGGCGCCTTGCCCAGACGCAGCCTCCGCAGAATCACCACTACGACCCCAAGTCCCCGCTCTCCTACGCCCTCCAGCTCGCGGAGTGGCCTCCGGCTTACAGCCCCCAACACCTATCAAGATACAACGGCACCTCCGATCCCAGGCAATTCATTATGAGCTACGAAGCCGCCGTGGATGCAGCAGGGGGAGACCACTCCACTATGGCCAAGTCGTTCGTGATCATCGCAAGAGGGGTGGCGCAGTCATGGTACTGCACGCTGCCCCCAAACACAGTCCGAAGCTGGTCTGACCTTCGGGACGCCCTTCGAGCAAATTTCAAGGGTGTCGACTCCGAACTCATCAATAGTACAGAACTCCTGAACGTGGTCAAAGACCAAACGAGCCCCTGCAAGAATGGTGGCGAAGGTTCCTCCAGACTAAGGCCAGAACCGAGGGGGTCTCCAACCAGAGCGTCATCATGGCGGCTGTCTCCTGCATTCGCCCGGGCCCATGCCATTCAAATATCGAGCGGAGGCAGCCCAAAACCCTAGCGGAGCTACACAAGATAATGGACAAGTACTACAGAGCCGACAACAGCCACAAAGCGAAGCTAGAGGCCTTCCGACCTCCGCAAAATCAGTACCAAGCACAACGCCCACCACGCACGGATAACTACCCAAGGCCAGAAGCCGTCAGAGTCGGCGCCATCGCCAACAACCCCCCACCTGAACAAAAAACCCACCAGCCACCTCCGAAACAAAACTACCCACCAAGAACCCCCAGACCAAACCCTGACACCAACACGAGACCCCCGCAAAAACAACCCTACTGCCACTACTGCGGCGAGGGCAAGGGCCACTACACCAAGCAGTGTCCATACTTCGCCAAGGGCAAAGAAGCGATGGAAAGAGAGCTAGCATCGCAAACATCCCAAAGGCAAATCAACCACACAAGAAAACCGGCAGGCAACCACCCCAACCACTACAGCTACACGCCCCCCTTCGACTACGGAGCCCCAGCACACCCAGGCTTCCACTACCCGGCCTTCCACAACACCTTCAACCAACACCACCTGCGCTACTATCAGCAAGAGTACACAGTCTCACACCCCCCAGAACCTCCGCAGTCAAACTACCACAGCCAAGCCTTACCACCACCGCCCCCGCTCCCCCCTCCACCACCAACCCCACACCCACCAGTCAAGCAAGAAATCCAGACAATTGTCAGCAAGCCCAACTCATCCTACGGAGTCATCCTCGCTATCACAGGAGGGTCCAACGAAGACCACGGCAACAAACGACAGCGAAAGGAGCACTATCGGAGGGTCCATCATGTCGGTGCGGAGGGGCCACACAGAAATAGTCGGTGGTCCCTTATTCCAATCACCTTCAACGCTAGCGATATGAAGCTCAGAGATTACCCCCACACCGATGCAATGGTCATTGACACCAACATCGGAGGCTGGATAGTTACCAGAATCCTAGTAGACACGGGCAGCTCCGCAGACATCTTGTTCGCGTCAACCTTCGACAAGATGGGCCTCGACAGGAACATGCTACAACCAGCTGGTAACCCTCTTTTCGGCTTCGGAGGCCAGCAAGTAGGGACCATCGGAAAAATCACCCTACCAGTCTCCTTCGGGAAAGACCCCATCCACCGATCAGAAAACATCACCTTCGACGTGGTGGACATGTACTACAGCTACAACGCCATTTTCGGTCGCGGAGTCACCAACACGTTCGATGCGGTCCTCCACCCAAGCTATCTTTGCATGAAGATGCCCTCCATCGGCGGCATAATTGCCGTGTTCGGGGACCAGACCGCAGCAAGAAACGCGGAGGGGGCCATCGCACCGGGCGGCAAGAATGTCCACAACCTCGAACAAGAACCAGAGAGGCAAGAGAGACAGTCAGAAGGCGACGCGGAGCCTCCCCCGCGGGCACTACCAGCAGAGGAAACGAAGAAAGTCAGGCTGTTCAGCTATGACCAGAACAGAGAAGTAACTATATCCGCACTCCTGGACCAGACCTCCGAAGCAGAACTCCTGCAGTGCCTCCGCGAGAACTCCGACGTGTTTGCCTGGTCCGCAGAAGATTTACAAGGTGTTAGCCGCGACCTCATCGAGCACCACCTCAACATAAGACCAGACGCCACCCCGTAAAAGCGAAACTCCGCAAAATGTCAGATGAGAGGAGAGTAGCAGCTCAGGTAGAGGTGAACCGCCTTCTAGATGCGGAGGTCATCCGCCCGGTCAAGTACCCCACTTGGTTATCCAACGTTGTCATGGTGAAAAAGGCAAGCCTTAGCAAGGACAAAGCGGAGCCCACCGGATGGAGGATGTGTGTGGATTTCACCGGCTGAACAAAGCATGTCCGGGGGCGATTTTCCCCCTCCCCCGAATCGCTCTCTAGTCGATGCAAAGAAGAGGTTGCGAAAGGTTGTCTCTCCCGGATCAAGCTCGGGATACCACCAAATCTAGATGAATCAAAAAGGATGAGGAGAAGACAAGTTTCATAACCCCCTTCGGAACTTATTGCTTCGAGAAGAATGGCCAAGGCCTCCGCAACGCCGGCTCATCCTTCGCACGTATGACAGCGGAGGTATTCAGGGGAGACAGCGCCATCTCGGCCTATGTCGATGACTTGGTAGTCCAGAGCAAGCTGAAAGAAGACCACATCACGGACCTCCAGAGAACCTTCGTCAAACTCCGCCGGCGGACTAAAAAAGCTCAACCCGGCCAAGTGCATGTTTGGAGTAAGCAAGGGCAAGTTATTGGGTTGCCTTGTGTCGATGAAGGGAATCGAGGCCAACCCTACGAAAATCGGCTATCACAGCGATGGAGCCTCCGAAGAACGTAAAGTCGCTGCAAAGGCTAGCGGGGCGCCCGCCGCCTCGAAATGGTTCATCTCCGATCACCGAACGCTGGCTGCCATTCTTTCGCAGACACTAAAGGGCACAGAACTGTTCGATTGGGGACCTCCGCAACAAAAAAGCTTTCAAGACCTCAAACAAGTACCTTGCGAACCTCACCACCCTCGCCACACCAGAGCCCGGCGAAGGGCTGCTCCTCTATGTCGCAGCATCACCACATGCCGTCAGCGCAGTACTCATCAAGGAGATGGACGAAGGTCACCAGTCTAGACAAGTCCCCATCTACTATGTCTCCGAGACCCTCGAAGGACCAAAGCTAAATTATACTGAGCTGGAAAAGGTAGCCTACGCAGTGGTCATGGCCGCAAGAAAACTTAAGCACTATTTCCAAGCACACGAGATCACCGTACCTTCGAGCTTCCCACTTGACAACATATTCAGAAACCCTAAGGCCGTGGGCAGGATAGCGAAGTGGGCAACCGAGATCGGAGACCACGCAATCAGGTTTGTCGGCAGAACATCCATCAAGTCCCAGGCCCTCGCGGATTTTGTCGCAGACTGGACCCCAGACACATTTAACCAAGCTGCAAATCTAGACCCGATTTGGATAGCACACACCGACGGAGCATGGGGGGCTCGCGGAGCGGGCATCGCAGCCATCATCACCTCACCATCCGGAGTCAAGATGAGATATGCGGCAAGGCTAGAGTTCCAGTGTACAAACAACACGGCAGAATACGAAGCAGTGCTGATGGCACTTAACAAGCTCCGGGCAATGTCAGCGCGAAGGGCCATCATCAAAACCGATTCGGAGGTAGTCTCGAAGCAAGCCGAGAAGGACAATAGGGCCAGGCACCCTGAACTCTGATATCTACTCGGTTAAGGAAGACGGAGGCCTTCTTCCTCGGGGTCACAACCAAAACTATATCAGGCAAAGACAACGGCGAAGCCGACGAGCTCGCAAAGGCTGTAGCCCGGGCGGAGCCGCCCCCACAAGACGTGTTCTTCGGCGTGCTCCACAGCCCGCGATTGAACGTAACGACCCTCCTTCTCGAAAGCGTTGAGCGCCATCCACAAATAAGATTGGAGGGCCCCTATCATAGCATTCATCAGGGGTCACTTCGAACCACAATCTAAGGAAGAACAAAAGAGAGTTGAGCAGAAGGTCCGGGGATACCGCCTGGTTGACAACAAATTATACAAAGCCTCCGTGACAAAGACCTTGGCTGGCGTGCATATCTACGGCGAGGGTCAGCGCCATCCTAGCGGAGGTGCACGGCGAATCTGCGGCTCACACAACGGCCCCAGAGCAATCGTCGGGAAAGTGTTCAGACAAGGTTTCTACTGGCCCACCGCACTCAACGACGCAATACACCTGGTCAGGCACTGCGAAGGGTGTCAGCTCACCGCGCACCACTCCAACAGGCCGGGGGCTCCGACGACCCTCATCTGTCCCACCTGGCCACTCCAAAGATGGGCGATTGACCTCATCGGCCCAATGCCACCGGCTCCAGGAAACCTCCGCTATGCAGTAGTAGCAGTCGAATACTTCACCAAATGGATCGAAGCCCGCCCTCTCGCCAAAGATAACCTCTCACTCAGTGCAAAAATTCTTCTGCAACAGATTGTCCGGGCGCTTCGAACTCCGTGGAGCATAACAAATGATAACGGCACTCATTTCGACAAAAGGCTTCAAACAATTCTACCACCAAGTAGGCACCAAGATACACTTCGCATCCGTAAGGCACCCCCAATCTAACGGGCTCGTTGAAAGAGCCAATGGCATAATCTTGCAGGGTATCAGCGCGAAGATACACGCGAAGCCAAGAGGAAAATGGGCGGAGGAGCTCACTCCGGTGGTGTGGTCACATAACACCTCCGAGAGCCGAGCGACCAAATTCACGCCCTTCAAGCTCTTGTTCGGAGAAGAGGCCGTCCTCCCTGGAAGAACTAAAGCACGCCTCGCAAGGGTCACCAGTGAAGCCACCCCAAGAAGAGGCACTCGCGAAGGATCTCCTCGAAAGAAACAAGGAACATGGCCGCCCTCAACCTCCGCGCATACCAGGAGGAGACCACAAGATGGAGGAACAAGAAGCTCAGCCTCCGCACGATCTCCGTCGGAGACTTCGTCCTGATCAGGAAGCAGAATGCGAAGATGGCTGGCAAGTTCGTTGCCAAGTGGACGGGCCCATACCTCGTCACGAAGACTACAAGACCCGGCTCCTTCCACCTGCAAGACCTCGAAGGCCATGACCTCCCCACACATGGAACGTCGACGACCTCTGCAAGTACTACCCCTAGCGGTGCAATGTACCAAGCACTCGCGAGTTGTAGGGGCTCCACTCGTTTTTTACCATTTCCTTTTTCCTTTCTAAGGTTAAGACCATGAACAATGCGGGCTGCACTCTTTTTCCTTCAAGGGGCGCAAGGTTTTTTAACGAGGCAATACCAAAATCTAATATATGCAGGTTAGTTACCCCCACAACGGAGAAAGGCGTAACTCAGATATGGCACTGAAAGGGGCCGACCCAGGTGTCATCCAGACCCTCATCGTATGAGGTAATTGGGATTGCCCACGCCGGGGGGCCGCGAGCTGCACCCCTGTCTCGGTCAAACCAACAAAAATTCATCCTAATTTATGCCAAGCCGGGCGCCCGGGCACCCGCCGCCGGCCTCGCAATGAAGACGCCCGCGCTCTCCGAGAGTATGAGCGCGCGGGAGGCGCACAAAGACCCGGGGCGCCCGCACCCTCCGGGCCGGGCTCGCAATGAAGACGCCCCGCACTCTCCGAGTATGAGCCGCGGGCAGGCACACACAAAGACGGGCGCCCCCGCACCTCCGCCAGGCTCGCAATGAAGACGCCCGCTCTCCGAGCATGAGGCCGCGCGAGGCGCACAAAGCCGGCGCCCTGGCACCTCCGCCCGGGGCTCGCAACGAAGACGCCCGCGCTCTCCGGTATGAGCCGCCGAGGCGCACAAAGACGCGCCCGGCACTTCCGCCAGGGCTCGCAATGAAGACGCCCGCGCTCCGAGAGCGAGCCGCGGGAGGCGCAAAGTCGGGCGCCGGCACCTCCGCCAGGGGCTCGCAATGAAGACGCCCCCGCGCTCTCCGGTATGAGCCGCGCGGAGGCGCACAAAAAGTCCGGGCGCCCTAGCACCTCCGCCGGGGCTCGCAATCAAGACGCCCGTGCCCTCCGAGTATGAGCCGGCGGGGGCACACAAAAGCCGGCGCCCTAGCATCTCCGCCGCCGGGCTCGCGATAAAAGACGCCCGCGCTCTCCAAAACGAGCCGCGCGAGCTAAAATAAAGAAAGAAACCTGGCACCCTCGCCAGGCCCGTCATTACAAGACACCACCTACCAAGGACAAGACCTCCGCCCGTACAGCCCTAACTCCCACCACCACTCCAGGATACCACCTACCCAGGACAAGTCCTCCGCCGTGCGGCCTTAACTCCCACCACCAGCCCCAAGATACCACCTACCCAAGGACAAGACCTCCGTCGGACAAGCCATAACCACACTAAACACTTATGACATCCACCTAACATTAAACCCGCACCCAAGCAATCCCCACGAGCACTATAAAACCAAACCTCCCCCCCCACAAGTCCCGCGTTAGGAAGAGAGCAGCCATCAGCCACATACACCACCATGCCACCACCCCGAGCCAAGCCTGCATCCTATAGGGCAGATGCCAGGATACCTCCGAAAATCCCAGTCTCCTAATCCAAATAAGGCACCACAATGGGAAATGTAAACCAGCCCCGACCCCCAAGGTAGATCTAGAAGCGCAAATGAAGAGCAACAAATACAGGTGCCCCCAGGCTGCAAAACCCCCAAACCTCCGCAAACCAACAAAGACCAAATGCGCACAAACTAGAGCATTTCGGCCTCCAGAACCACCAACACCAGCGGCCCAGAGCACCTCGCACAAAACGCAATGTAACCCGGAGCGGAGGCTCCTTCGAGGGAGATACCACAATGGAGAATGTAACATTCTCCGGTGGGCAACTTCACCAAAGGAATCAAACTTCCGGCGGGGGGCATCGTCCAGCCACGAACACGAACACGAAAAGGCGGTCCAACAACAACGGCCCGACCAAAGACGATCGCCCCAACGAGGTCGGTCGACACAAGGCGCAAGGACCCACCCACCGAGCCACCTCCGCAAGAGCTCCACCTCGCGCCAGAACCTTGCTGACCCAAGTCTCTGGATGACGGAACGCGGCTCCGCAAAAGCACAAGAGCACATCCCCGCAGCAACAGCGAGCTTCAACAGGGAACCCTGGGGCCCAAAAAGGACCCTCCGCGTCCAAAAAGAGGACTTAGTAACAAAACCAAGCAATAAAAAAAGCAAGTACTATTCGTCAAGCTATCTTCGCAAACGAGTCTCGCTCTAAAGAAAATAGGGGGCGCCACCGTTTCACGCGGCTACCTTCGCAAACGCTACGAGTCTCGCTCTAAAGAAAATAGGGCGCCACGTTTACAAAGCATGCGGCTACCTTCGCAAACGCGCGAGTCTCGCTCTAAAGAAAATAGGGGACGCCGCTGTTTCACGCGGCTACCTTCGCAAACGCGCGAGTCTCGCTCTAAAGAAAATAGGGGACGCCGCTGTTTCACGCGGCTACCTTCGCAAACGTGCGGTCTCTCGCTCTAAGGAAAATAGGGGACGCCGCTGTCACGCGGCTACCTTCGCAAACGCCGCGAGTCTTGCTCTAAAAGAAAATAGGACGCCGCCGCTGTTTCACGCTACCTCGCAAACGAGCCTTGAGTCCGCTCTAAAGAAAATAGGGACGCCGCTGTTTCACGCGCTACCTTCGCAAACGCTGAGTCTCGCTCTAAAGAAAATAGGGGACGCCGCTGTTTCACGGCTACCTTCGCAAACGCGAGCCTCGCTCTAAAGAAAATAGGGGACGCCGCTGTTTCACGCGGGCTACCTTCGCAAACGCCGCGAGCCTCGCTCTAAAGAAAATAGGGACGCCGCTGTTTCACGCTACCTTCGAAACGCCGCGAGCCTCGCTCTAAGGAAAATAGGGGATGCCGCCACGCGGCTACCTTCAAAACGCTGAGCCTCGCTCTAAAGAAAAATAGGACGCCACGCTTTCACGCGGCTACCTTTCGCAAACGCACGAGTCTCGCTCTAAAGAAAATAGGGACGCCGCTGTTTCACGCGGCTACCTTCGCAAACGCCGCGCGTCTCGCCTAAGGAAAATAGGGGACGCTGCTGTTTCACGCTGCTACCTTCGCAAACACGCGAGCCTCGCTCTAAAGAAAATAGGGACGCCGCTGTTTCACGCGGCTACCGTCGCGAAACGCTGAGAGCCTCGCTCTAAAGAAAATAGGACGCCGCTTCACGCGGCTACCTTCAAACGCTACAGCCTCGCCTTCTAAGGAAAATAGGTGACGCCGCTTGTTTCACGCTACCTACCTTCAAAACGCACGAGTCTCGCTCTAAAGAAAATAGGGATCGCAAGGCGCTGTTTCACGCGGCTACCTTCGCAAACGCTGGGCGTCTCGCTTCTAAAGAAAATAGGGGGACGCCGCTGTTTCACGCCAAGTTACCTTCGCAAACGTGGAGTCTCACTCTAAAGAAAATAGGGCGCCGTTTCACGCGGCTACCTTCGCAAACGCTACGAGCCTCGCTCCAAAGAAAATAGGGATGCCGCTGTTTCACGCTGCTACCTTCACAAACGCTGCAGTCTCGCTCTAAAGAAAATAGGGACGCCGCTTTCATCGCTGCTACCTTCAAAACGCGCGAAGCCTCGCTCTAACGAAAATAGGACGCCGCATTTGCTTCACGCCGCTACCATCGCAACGCCAGTCTCGCTCTAGGAAAAATAGGGGACGCCGCTGTTTCACGCGGCTATTCGCAAACGCTACGAGTCTCGCTCTAAAGAAAATAGGGATTGCCGCTGTTTCACGCGGCTACCTTATAAACGCTAGCGAAGTCTCGCTCTAAAGAAAATAGGGGCGCCGCCGTTTCAGCGGCTACAGCCGCGAAACGCCGCGAGTCTCGCTCTAAAGAAAATAGGGACGCCACTGTTTCACGCTGCTACCTTCAAAACACAGCGAGTCTCGCTCCTAAAGAAAATAGGGACGCCACTGCTTCACGCGGGCCACCTTAAAACGCCTTGAGTCTCGCTCTAAAGAAAAATAGGGGACGCCATTTGTTTCGCACGCTACCTTCGCAAACGCTGCGAAGTCTCGCTCCAAAGAAAATAGGGGACGCCGCTGTTTCACGCGGCTACCTTCACAAACGCGCGAGTCTCTCTCTAAAGAAAATAGGGGACGCATTTGTTTCACGCGACTACCCTCACAAAGGCGCAAGCCTCGCACTAAGGTACATAGGGGACGCCGCCGCCTAACAGCCACCTCCGAAACACGTGAGTTCCGCACTGAAAAAGAACAAGCCCAGAACCATCCAACGGCCATGCACAATGACACCCGCAAGTACATCACATACACATCCCGACACAACAAAGAAGTTACATAGCCCTTCGGGGGCAAACAAGCCCATCACCCTCCGCACACACATCTTCCGCTACAGAGTCACGACCCCGCGCAAAACAGCCTAACTAACACCTTCGCAACACGCTCCACAAACGCTTCCCACATCAACCACCTCCACCTTCAACGGCTCGTCAATAGGAACGGTGGCCTCTCGTATTGAAGGCTCCGGCGTAACAAGCGGGAGATCACCGCCCAACACTCGATGCCGCAGACCCTCCGCATGTCGCTCCACTCGAAGCCCACCTCCTCCTATTTTGGAACAACAACTTCGACCCGCACGGTCAACCCAACAAGCGGCACGGCCGAGTCGCGATGGCAACGGCCTCATCATCTTCAATGTCATCTTCCACCACAGGCCCATGGAACCAGCCTCGAAGAGAACTCGCTCCACTTGGCGGCTCGTCAAATCATGAGACCGCCAGAAAGCCTCCGAGGCCTGGTTGGCTATGTCGTATTTCCGAACCCTGCCCCACCAAAACGGCTCGAAGGGCAGCCCGGGGAATCGCCGCATGGCATGAACCCAAGTCTCCCCCGAGATAAACACATCCCCGGCGGTTCATCATCACGGAACGACGTTGAGTACCCTCCGCGCAGGCCCCTCAGTACCGCGCGCGGCCAACATAGTCAACCATAGAGCACCGTCCCCCGCCTCCAACAATAACCAACCGCAAAAGAAGAAACGTAGCGAATTAGACAATCAGTTAACAAAGCAAGGAATAACGGCGGTACCAAAACCACCAATTCATCATTCGCTTTAAAGGGCCCGGAGGCCATAAGTTTGAAGGAGCACGAACAACATATTTAAAGAAAGTAAATCCCAAGAAAGCCTATGGAGCCCTAAACCACCTCAGCCTTCGAGGTCGCAAAGACGGCGGCCGGAGGGGTCTCCGAAGGCACGGTGAGGGGCACGGTCTCCGAGGGCACTCGCAGGGGCAGGGCGTCAACCGGCGAGGCGCGGCGAAGCCTGAGAAGCGGCGTCCGGGGCGTCGGATGCCGCGAGGAAGGGACAGCGGTCACCCCCCTTCGGTGGGCGGAGGTACCATCACCCAAGAGCGACTCGGCACCTCAACCCGTCCGGCGTCTTGGACCTCCTCCCGGAGCTGGCGGGGAGCCTCGCGTCGCCCGGGAGCCGCGGCGGCGGCCTAAACAACACCAACCCAAAGACATAAGACAACGAAGCAACAAACAAACAACAAGGAAAAACAGACAAAATCAGAGCCGACTCTGTCCTCCCTCGAACCAGAAGCGCTTGATGAAGGCCGTCGTGAAGCGCTTCACGTCCCGCTCCTCCACCAAAGCCCTGACTTCGTCAGGGCTAGGGAAGTGAGCGGTCCGGGTCCTCGACAGTGGCTCCCGATGCGCGCACTCCAGATGGCGGAGCGCCCCCTCAAAGGCGACGGCAGCGGTGCTGGGCCCCGGATTCGCGGCAGGCCACCACCGCGGCAACTCCCCACCTCCCGCCGCATCCAGGCACCCACAAGCGCGGGGTCCGGGTTCGGCGGCCCGCGGACGAAGGGCGGCCCCGACTTCGCCCGAACGCATCGAGGCCGCCTTGAAGGCCTCGCCCAAGTACCATGACAGCTCCAGATCGCTGAGCTTCTTCGCGAGGCCGTCACCTCCGCCTCCCGCGGCGGGCCTCCTTGCCTCCTCCGACGACGGGCGCTCATTCTCCCGTCGGAGGACCTTCGCCCCATCCTGAGATCCGTCACCTCCTTCGGGGCGCTTCACCTCGTGCGGCCTCCCTATACTTCTGGGCCTCCCGCCCGGCTCTCCTTGAGCTCATCGGAGGCCTTCCTCATGGCATCCCCTCATGATCGACGGAATCCCAGCCCTCGCGGATGGCCGCCCCCAGCGTCGGCACCGGCGGCTCCGCCGTCTTCACCTTGATATCCTCATGAAGGTCGCGGAGGGGGCGGTTCGCCATTTGCATCTCCGCCTCCGGTAGAAACAAGCGGTCGAAGACTCGACCAATGAGCCTCGCTCAACCTCATTTGCGAAGGGGTGTCTGAAGGTCCACACCCGTATGCGGCTCCACGTCGACATCGTCGATGCCGATGGTCTCGCAACGTGGGGCAGCGTCGAGGGGCCTCCCGCTTCCCCAAAGTGCCTTGCCACTGCCGGAGGAGCCTCGGTGGATCGTCCAAAATGGCGCCCCCCCGACCACACATGGCACCGCCGATAAGGGCGGGCTGCCGCGTGCTACTCATGCGGAGGGCCATGGTAGACCCGCCCCGCGCCGCACCACCACCATCGCCGACATCCTCGTCGGCACCTTCCTCCTCTTCATCGGAGGGCCCGCCATCACGGGCCCCCTCCTCCTCGAGCTCCTTGTACTCGAGCCGTCGTCGGAGGCCCCTTCCGCGTCTGCCTCCTCGGCGCCCAGCGGCAGCCTCACGTGTCCTCCGCCTCGTCGTCCTCATCATCGGAGATGATGAAGTAACAGGTCCGCCGTTCGGGACCCGCCGGCCCCGTGAAGAGCCCGCCCGCTGAAGCGCGTGTGGGGCGGGAAGGGCCGCGCCCAGCCGCCGGGCGCTCGAAGAGCGGCGGCGCGTGCTGGGCTTGCGGACCCCGTTTCCGCTTCCCGCATCCAGGGCGTCGGCGTCGGCCTCGGCCGGCCAATCCTCATACTCGACTTCAAGCAAGTCGAAGACGCTGTTCACTGGGCGGCGGTCGGCGAGGAGGCGCGGATCCGCGGATCTCCGAGGACTCCAACTTCCCAATGAGAAAGTCGAGCATGCGCTGGCCTCAGCCATCACCAAATGGCCGGCAAACTCCTCCCTTATCGCCCTTCGCCGCCTCAAGCGACTCGGGCCAAATCTTCTCGAGGTCAATCCTCACGCCTTCGGCCCCTTAGGGGCGTACTCCATCGAGTCTACAACCTCAAACGAGGGCACCCCGACCACAACACCGCACTGACGCCGCCAGCGGGGCTCTCTACTAAGTCCCGCGCGCGGGCGTGGTCGGACATGGCGCGAAGGGCGTCCGGCTCCCTTGTCGCCGCTGTCTTCACCGGGCAACCTTCGCAATGGAGAGGGACTCCGGGTCGCCGAGCTCCTCCAAGTCCCACCAACCGGTAGTAAAACCAGTGGTCCAACCAATCCGCGCCCCACCTTGCTCCAGCTGGCCGCGGCAGGCCTCCACCCCACGGGGGATGAAGTCGCACACGCCGTCATCGGGCGCCCTCCGCGTCGACCTCACGGTGCGCGGCTAGTTGTGCACGGTGTGGGAGCCGATGAAGCCATCCACCGTCGGCTCGGCGACGGAGCGGCACGCCCACGCATACGTCATGAGCCGCGGGAAACACGACGCCGTGAGCTGGTGGAAGCGGAGGTTAAACCTCCGCAACACCCCCCGGCAGACAAAGTCACACACGGGAACCGGAGCCTCGCGTGAAAAAAACTCCTCGAACACGATCACTTCGCCGGCCTTCGGGCATGGGATCGTCTCACCCCTCGCGGGAACGCTTCTTGTGGAAGAACTCGTGGTCCTTCGAAAACTTCTTGAGAGACTTGTCGGTGTTTGCTCGGGAACTCGAAGCACTTTCGACAACCGTCTTTGGCCTCATGGTCTCGTTGATCCGAGCCATCGAAGGACCCTCCGAAGCCAGCAAGAAAGGGCAACCTCCGCTAAGAGAAGAAGGCAGACCTACGGCAAAGGTGGGCAGCCGAGAGCAAAAGCGTGGAGGCAGGAGGCAAAAGCGAGAGCGTGAAAGCGAGAGGAGAGCACAAACCCTAGCCCCCACCAACAGTACATATTTATAGGCCAGGGCGCAGGGGGGGGGGGCGAGCGCGGGACACAGCGGTGACCCGGATCCCAAAAACACGCCCAACCCTCCGATCCGCTACACGCAGGCAAATGAACGGCATCCACACACCCTAAACAAGCACAACCTGCCCGATCCGCACTCACACGGTGTAAACCAACACCGTTCCACCACAAAGCAAAACCCAAACTCGCAAGACGGAGACCCACCAGGCCAAACAAGGAAAAAGGGCCGAGGCCCACCTCCGCGAGGCCCGCGAGCAGCCGGGGACGCCGCTGGCGAGGGCCCAAGGGATAACAAGCATGCCATTCCCCTGGGACCCTCCGGAAAGTCTTTGTGCTGCGCCCCGCCCCCCGGAGGGAACCGGACCTTCGAGATGCTGCTGTTGGGGAGGGCGACCCTCGCCAGCCCCGGCCCCGCAGCCTCACTACGGGGGGCCAAGGATTAATTCTCCCTTAACAAGTTTTGGACAACGTCTTGCGGGACCGCCGAGCGGAGGACCCTCCGCGAACAAACGAACGGTGGGGCTACGCCTCCTCCGTCAAGCGTGGCCTCCCGAGTCGGCAGTCAAAGCCCAGAGCTAGATGGTCCTTGTGTGACGGGGAGGCGACGGTGGAGGAGGCTCCCTGAGCCACACGGGCCCCAAAGAAGAAAGGTCAGCGGAGGGGTCCCTTCGTTCTGCTGCCCTCCCGCAGCGCAGGGCCGGCCTACGGAGCAAGGAAACCCTACGCCCCCAAGCCGGGAGGAGTTGGATGTGTATTTCCCATACTAACCTTGTATGAACAGTTACTAGCCTGCCCTTGTGGGGGCCCGCCTGTAAGCGTGTGTTCTCCCACCTACCATGTACCAAATTGTAAATCAGCCCCTCGACCCCTTGTATTTGTAAGGACCTTGATGTCGAGAAGATGGCCTAGAGGGGGGTGAATAGGCCTACAAAAATTTCAGCTCAAACACACAAGTTAGGACTAAGGCCTGAACTATCTCCCCGAGGCCGAGGAGTCCTATACAGCTCAAACTTGGTGAAGATGATGATGAGATACTCAGTTACAATCCTGCAAAAAGTTCAGCTCGAGATGTTATTAGAAAGTCGAGCGGCACCGCCGCTTGGGCCCAAGCGGCACCGCCGCTCAAGCCGCAAAAAAGGTTAGCTCACGCTTCAAAATCTACCCGACGAAATTTAGATCGGTTAAATTCCTTAGCTTCCCGGAAGGGTAGAGATTGCGGATCGAGTGCTAGAACAAGTAGATCATGAGCCACAAAGTAGATCAACCTCAAACCCTAGAATCACCACAAATACAAATTTGAATGCAAGAATGTAAATGAAGCCAAGAGACACAAATGATTTTTCCCGTGGTTCAGGCCGCCACCAAGGCTGGCCTAAGTCCACGTTGTTGAGGTATCCACACAAGGATTGGCTTGCCTTGCCCTCGTTCTCAAGTCAAGAGAGTTAACTCTTGAGATGAGGGGGTGTTTCCAATAGAAGTAGAGGGTGATAACAAACGTCCCGGAGCAGCCACAACAAGATGGAAGCTTCCCGGCGACGCCTAGCCGGCTAGGAGCAAAGCTCCAAGAGTAACGAACACAATCCACCGGCTTGAACGCGAACCAAGTGCTCTAGGAGATGAAGAACAGGTTGGAGAGCTCTCTATTGCAGTTTGGAGTCTCAATCTCTCAAAGGATTGGAGAGGAATCGATAGGAGAAGCTTGAGGGGCTCCAATGGTGAGTGAGGGAGAGAGAGAGCAGCTTTGGTGGCACCTGGGAAGGGAATGGTCGAGGTAACCGTTGGAGGGGATGAGGGAGGTGTTAAATACCCCCTCAGGTCCCAATGGTCAGATTATGAGCGGCACTGCCGCTACACTTGAGCGGCACTGCCGCTCACTCCGAGCAAAGATCGCCGCTCACTCCGAGCAAAGATCGCCGAGCCAAAACAAAGAATAATGGAAAAGTGTTGAGCTAGCTGTCTTGGTTGAGGTATGAGGATGTATTGGTCAAAGATTGAGCACTTGGTTGCACATAAAAGCTTGTGCATTGTATCCCCTTTATAGTACGGCTTTTCCTAAACTCAATTCCAAAACATAAAGGAATGTAAACCTTCTTTGAGCGTAGAGCCATCATCACTGGCAATTGGGGGCTGCTTCATATATATAACATCCTCAATCATCTTTGTCTCTTCTCTTTGAGCGAGTATGTCTTGAGCACGTGACTTGAACCACTTCCATACATATGAGTTCATTTTCATGGCTTCAAGTCACTTCCACTAATGATTTGATTCTCAACATAATATGACTCCTCATAGCTTGATTAGTTCCTCGACTAAATGCAAGTACTCTCTTCTTCACCTTAGCCATGGTACCTCGGTCCCAAGCCGTCGCTTGCCCTTCACCTTCGCTTAGTACCTCGAAGCCCTTTCCTTGCTATCTTCACCTTATCAAGACATACTTGAGTCACATCACATTAAGCATCCATTGAATAACCATCTCTTCAATATTGTGATCCTTGCTTGAATATCTTCTAGATATGAATGTTGAAATCAATCAAGCTCTGGTTTGACTCACATAGAGACATATATGGATCAACATCAATATTGTCAAGCCAATTCACGATTCCTTATATCCTCTTTATTTTGGCTTGACATTCCTAACACTCACTTCAATCTCTGTCTTCATACTTCTAGCTTGATCATATCAATGCAAAGTGATGTTCCAAATCTTTATCCATACAAGCAACTAATATAGAGAAAATCTTATATCCATTATGCATTGTCTCCTTTGTCATTTCACCTTTGATATATCTTCACTTATGCACTCTTGATTCAGTCTTTGATCCTTGATCGACACTAGTTCATTGTCCAACTCTTCTTTTCATGCAAAGCAAGCCATCATAGAGACCAATCCACAACCATCAACTTATGTCTCATTTGCCATTTGTCAAGTATGCTTGCTTGCACATGATACTATGATATCCCACAACTTAGAAGCCATTTCATTGATTCCATTTGCATTGTTGTCTTTTGCTTGAACTAGATTGTTTCCATAATCCTCCAACACAACAATATATAATTTGGCCTTTGCTTCAACACTATGTGGAATACCATCAAGTTTGCTTACTTGTTGAACCTTGGATATACTCGCTAATACACAATCTACAAGTATATGCAATAGACTCAATTTCCTGTTCAACACTTGGCAAACTTATTAGACCTTTAATTATGTTGTCACTCAATTCACCAAAACCCACTAAAGGGCTAGATGCACTTTCAAGTATTCCTATAAATACCCGGGTACGGGCTCGAGGAAAAGGAGGGATTGTTGGCCGTTTAAGCGCCATTTACTCGCTTTTCTTGAGTTACCAGTCCCGCTTCACGCACCATCTTTCTCTGTCTCCGGAGGCCCGGGCACCCTCCGACCGCTCCGACCCACGGCAACTCCAGCAAGGGTCGGGACGATCGAAGGCCGCCCCGCGTCTCATTCGTAGCTTTCGACTTACCCTGTGGGAAGCCCTCGCCCCCTCTCCCGCCTCCTCCGGGAGCGAAGGCTAGGGGGGCAGGAGTGATCCTCACAGTCACCTAGATCTCATCTGGATCGGTGGTGCCATTGTTTTGCCGTCTAACCTGGGAATACTTCTGGATTGCTAGTGGGATCGCTGATGTGCTGGTGCAGCCATTCTCTGCTTCTTGGAGCCTGTTGTCGCCAAGGATGTATCCAGTATGAGACTCCTACCATCAAGACCTTGTGGTAGATCAGAAAACTGAGTATGCGAAGTGGGATTGTGGGCGATGCTAGAGAGATAGGATAGCAGGCATACCGAGAAGGGAGGAAATATCATGGCATGGAAGGAAGGTTACAAGCTCGAGGGATCAGAGATCGGGAGCGCCCGAGAATTCAAATTCCTTTTCGTAGACGAGCAACCGACATTGATTGCGCGAGGATTGGATGATTTGGGAGCGAGCGAGCGCATGTGAGATTGCACGGGGAGGTGGCGTGGATGATTGACGCATGCGCGGTTGTTGTTTCCTTTCTTTTAGGGTGGGGAGATATTGCATGTGGAGGTGATCACGCCTAGTTTCTATTTTTGCCATGGCTGATTGACCCATGCACGGTTTTTGTTTCCTTTTTTTAGGGTGAGGAGAGATTGCATGGGGAGGTGATCACTCCGGTTTCTATTTTTGTCGCACGACGTGAGGAGGGGTGGTGCGGGTGAACCGGATCGCACGGGCGGTAGAAGGTGAGGCGAAATTTTTACCGCACCAAATGACAGTCTTCCTTTTGTTCTTTTTATGTTGTATTTAGGACATGCCCACCTATCGGTACATGCCTTACACTTTTGATGTGGTAATTGATTTATTGAGACAATCATTTTCTGTGATCATAGGCTTATTCATGTAAATTTTAACATTTTAATTGATATGGACGAGATTGTAGATGGATTCAATTCCATGAAGTGGGAACATGACACATATTCTTGACATGAAAATTATGTGCTAATGTGTTTTGGAAAGGCAATAATAACTACGATTTAATTATTTTTATATATTGGTAGATTTATTGATGCATAAAATAAATGGATATTGAAGACATCTTCCGGCCGATATAAAACATTATCATACACAAATTACGGAAAAGTCTATACAATAGACTTTACGAGTCTATGACAATATTATTATCTTATCATGTGATCCATATGTTTTTATATAAAATTTAGCTATCCCGTAGCAACGCACGGGCGCGATACTAGTAGTTATTATATAGCCCTCGAGCAAGAACATCTCGAAAATTAGTCCACTCATTGGAAGTTGATACACCAAAGGATAAATTCTGGTTCACTAGCTTCTCTATTAAAGGTACCACTAATTCATCCAAATCTTCCATTGGATCTCTTGACATATTGTGCAAAATCAAATTGTGCAAAAGGGCACAAGCCATTATTATTCGGCCTTTGAGTTTTTATAGGAAAAAAAAAGAAGGAGATCTCAAAATTCCCCACCGACCCTTTAGCCTTCCACGACATCTCTCTATTATATTTTTTGCTTTTGCATGCCTCATATTAAAATATTCCTTTACGCTATGTGGTGGATTTGTGCAATCCAACGTCCCAAGTGATATCTATGACCAGGGCCGGGAGGGGTGGTATCTTGGATGCACGGAGCGTTATTCGATTGTGCATTTTCTCATAACGGACCGGACCTAACCAAATGACCATATTGTCATCGTATCCCGGGACGTAATTAGGTGTCGTTACATTTTGCCGAACCAAACAGCTAGCTGGCAAAGGTCACTCCACGATGCAATTTATTTGCAATCATTTGCATTCCATTGTAACATCAGTCAATGAGAGCAAAAAATTCAACCAAAGATAGGGTGTTTTAGTTGTCCTTTTGGCTATGGCTTTTGACCCCAAAATCTGAAATTTCAAGCAAAGGGGTTAGGCCTTCCCCATCGCTCCAAAGATGTACTACTTTGCCTCAAATGCCACATTTGCACTTGTCCTATCACGTTGTATCGTAGCTCGGCGGTGAGTCGGTGTCTCTTGTAGAGGATGCATACTCTTCGTCGACCAAAAGTTACAAAAGCAAGCCGAGAAGCGTGTTGTAGAGCTGGTGGGTAGTAGCCTGCTCCACAAAGTTTATAAAAAGACTAAGAAAGAGATATGGGCCAAGAGAAGTTTGTGTTTCGTATCTACATGTATTTCTGCATTTTGTTGAGGCTTACAAGCTTGTTTCCCCACGTTGGGGCTAGCCTTAGCTGCCACCTAAAACCAAAGCCAAAAGTAACCTTTCCTCGGTTCATTTTCAAAAGTAGGGGAGGACCCGCTTTCATGTGCTTTTGCTCTTGAAAATTACCCACCTACCACTCATTACATAGAAACGATTCAGTTTTTTTTTTCTATTCCCGTCCGCAACATATCGCGAGGAAAGAAAGGAGCCACGGTGACCGAATTACATGTATGGCAAGCTATCCAAATTTAGCAAATTTGAAAACTAATCTTTCAATATCAAAAGAACCTCGATCAAACCTTTTATGTCAATCGTGACAAAAGGGGAGAGATTAGTGCATAAAGATTAGAAGGGGATTAAAATTTTTGAAAGCACACAAGTAGGGGGAGCAAGCTCATAAGCCATTTGTTGCATTTGTTTGTGCACTAACATATGACTTGCTCTTGCACATGTATTTAAATTTCATATATACATGCTTGTGTGGTGTATGCTAGTGGTAATTAAATGGTGGTTGAACAACTAGCATGCATAGGATGATATCTAGATATTTTGAATTCCGCTCTAAATTCAAGTACCTATGCTTATAATATGATCTCACGTGGTACTTTGAGTTTTTGATGAAATATCTAGTTATCCATGATGCTTGTATGGTGAGAAAGGCGCAACTCGATTGGTATCACGCTTCAAAGGTCCATTCTTTCACCTTAAGCATCATTTTGGTAACATGGCTCACTCCCTAATTTCAATATTCATACATGTATGCAAAGCCTATACCAAACTCTAGGCATACATGTAGGGGGAGCTCATGCTACCAAAACCGAATTTATTATGTTTGTCCAATCCTATGATTGTAAGCAAAATGCTTGGACAACCATGATAGGTTCAAAAACCCTTAATCATAAAATCTTTATGCGGGTTGTCACCAATTACCAAAAAGGGGAGATTGAAGATCTCTAGATTGGTTTTGGCTAATTGATGACATCCTTAGGACTAATCTCTCTATGCTAAGTGTTGATTTAGTTGGAGATTGGTCAAGCCGAGGTTTGTGCATGGTGGTCCTGATGGATGGGTCGAGATGATCCAAATGTTGATCAAGTGCATGACATGGCGTGTTTCGAGGATCAAAATGGGCTCAAGGCAAAGGTATATCCATAGGGCCATTTTGGTTTTACACTCAAGACACCATAGAGGGTGTGAGTGATTATAGGATCGATAAGCCGTACTATAAAGAGGGGAAAACTATCGTACATATCGGTCCTCATGTGCCTCTAGGTTCAAAATCATTTGCATGCATTCTAACCTAGAGAGCTAACTCCGTACTTGATGGAAAATATTTTCAAAATGCTAACACATGGTGTCGGGGTGTTCTTCGACGTGTCGGCAACAAGAATCAAGTGACGGAAGTCGGTTTGGAGCAAAGGCGAAGGAACGACGACGAAACGACGGAATTTCGCAGCTCAGACAGTGACCGGACTCACTGACCGGAAGCACGTGGAATCGATCGGACGCACCGGTCACCGCGTCCGATCAAAATTCCAGTAAGGTTGTTTCTCGGTCGGTGGTCGATGGGCGACCGGACGCACCGACCGGAAGCATCCGGTCACGACCGGAAGCTTGATCGACGCCCAGCGACCGGGCGCTTCGTGAGCTCCGGTCGGCGTTCAGTTGGGGTTGTCGGTTGTGATCGGACCCACCGACCGGACTCACCGGGTGAGTCCGGTCGGTCGCGTCCCGGTCGGCTGATTTGAACATGGTTTTCACCCCAACGGCCACATTTCATGGTGGGGGGGTATTTATACCCCTTTGGCTGGCTTGTAGAGGTCTCTTGGACATTTGAAATCATTCCTAACACCTCTAGAGCTGAGCACTCATCCTCCTCCTCACTCCTTTGCTTGAGAGCATTCATTCTAGTGAGTTGAGGTGATTCAAGTGCACTTTGCTTTGATCTTTGCATCTAGTGGCGCTTGAGGATCGTTGTGAGCCGGTGGTTTTCTTGTTGCTCTTGGAGAGCACCACTCCTAGCCGGCTTGGTGATTGGTGGAGGCGTTGGCAAGAGAAGGTGTATGTTCTTGGCCACCTCCGGTGATTTGTGAGAGGGTCACACACTCCTCGTCGGGAAGACAAAGTGTGAGTAATTCATTGCTCGTGTCTTGGGTACCTCTCATTTGCTTTGGGTGCAAGAAGCCTAAAGGCAATTGGCTTGGAGTGAGCTCCACCTTGACCCACACGTGAGAAGGTCGGCACAACGGAGATTAGCTTGAGGGTGCTCAAGTGAAATTCGGGTTAAATCTCGTGTCTCCATTTGTCTCTCGGTGATTGGCTTCAATTTGGTAATCATATTGTTTCATCCTTGGTGATTGGATTGACTAGCCTCGACATTGTGGTATATCACCTCTACACTCTTGCATTACTTTCATATATCTTGTGCTAGTGTAGCTTGAGTAGACTTGCTTAGTTGCTAGAGTAATTAGCTTGTTCTCCTAGTGGTAAAGTAGTGACTTAGCCCTTGTGTGTGAATTAGAGACTATAGCAACTAGAATTGTCAATAGGAGGCTTGCCGACAAGTAGAGCTAGAGCAAACGCATTTACGCTTTGTTATTTAGTAACAAGTTGCTCTAGTGTTTTTGTAGAAATTTTATTAGGCTATTTACCCCCCTCTAGCCATTTAGGACCTTTCAAGTGGTATCAAAGCCGTGGTCACCGTTTTAGCAAGGAGTAACACCCTTCTAAGCAAGATATGGCTACTATAGTGTTCAACCATGTTGGGGGAAAGCCACCTCACTTTGATGGTGAGAGTTCTTTTGATCATTGGAAGAGGAAGATGACTATGTACCTCGGTTCCATACATGAGAGAGTATTGGAGGTGACGGAGAATAATTATGTCATTCTTGATCCTACCAAGCTCACTGATGAGGATAGAGCAAATCAGACTTGCAATCGAATGGCACTCAACACAATATACAATGCCATCGATGCAAAGATATTTGAGGGCATCAAGGACTTGGACCGTGCAAGTGAAGTGTGGACAAGATTGAGTGAAACATATGAGGGCACCAAGGTTGTCAAGAGTGCCAAGCTATATGGCCTCAAGAGTGAGTTTGAGACTTTCAAGATGAAGGATGGTGAAACCATTCTTGAGATGTTTCATCGACTTCAAGTCATTGTGAATGATCTCAAGACCTTGGGCTACAAGACACAAGATCAAGACTTTTGCCACAAATTCTTGATTAGCCTACCTTCAAGGTTCAAGATGTTGATCCTCATGCTACAAAGAGATGGGCTTGATTCAAAGAAGCCAAATGATCCACTATGTAAAAAAATTCCTCTACATTCGCGCGTTGAGGGCTTCTACAATCGCTTGCTCGCTTCTGCCCATTAGGGTCTCTAAATGTCGACTTCTACGGACCAAAACCTTACCGAGGGTCTCAGAACACACTTTATCACAAACGGTTTCCTCGCGGGTCTGTGACCTCATTTTTTGCTCGATCAGAGTGAACGGTACCTCTGGTTTACAAGTTTTCCTATGAAGCGATCGTGCTTTACGGTAACGTTATGAACACGCAAAGATGAATAAAGCGATATCCCTTCCAAAGTTACCGACGACGGGCCCAATGTGTGACTGTGGCGACTTCGCATGTACGCACCCCTGTGTCAAAGGGCGTCCTCAGAACGGGCCACATGTCGGACGGCTGTCTGCACCGCTACCAGAATCGTTAGAATCTTACGGACACGCGGGCGGTAAAAGTGTCCGTGGCGCTTTCCTTATCTGAGACACATTCGAAATGCAACCGCCTATACCGTTCGTCACCCATACGACGCCGCCACACGCGTCGTGGGTTTGTACTACTTACGAGACACGCCTTCGTTTATCCGTTATCCGTAAAACGTGGATTCGTTCTACGACACCTCGCTCTTGTACCCGATCGTGTTTTCTTATGTTTACGGGCGCTTAGCACCTAAAATCGACGTACTGCGGGGAGACTACGGATGCTTACAACGACCCATCGACTGTAACTCTCGAAAAATTAAAGACATGCACTCTGCTAGGTGTCCGCAACGAGGTTGACGTTTGGGACGCTTAATTTTCGGGAGCACGACAAAAAATCTGCTAAAACAACCGACGCGGCGACGGGGGCGAGACAGTCTCGTAACTATCCGGAGGCTTGAGACGCCTCTTAGACGGTTGACGCGCGTCTGTGTCAATGATGATGTTACGAACACCTATACAGACTTAGAATCGCGTCGACACCACAAAGATTGATATTATTAATACGTGTATATAATACATATACATAGGTCCAAGCACAAACAAATGGTCGACGCCCGGCAAAGATTAAAAATTCAAGTGTATCGATTGTTCTTCACACGCACCCGCTTGTTCAGGGGCACGCCACGCATTGTTCACAACACAAATAACACGGTTCACGTGCATGTATCCACCTCGGTCGTGATGCGGCAAGGGAAACGAAGCAACTCACGGTTTTTGAATCGAAATAGTCGCCGTCACGGTCGATGACATGTTCCATAAGAAACTTGGCGATCTTCTCTCTAATATCACCCAAATTGAACGGTTCACTGTTCAAGTCAAAATCCTAATACAAAGAAAAGGTAGCCGTAAGTGTTTGTTGTACACATGGTCTTTATCGCCAAACAAAGATAGGCACAAGATGGAGCTGCACTTCGAGTTACCTCGTGATGATCCAAATGAGCTTGATTCATCGCAACCATCAAGTGGTGCGCCGTGTAGAACCCACATGTCTTGTTATCAGGTTGCGTCCCCAAGACCGCAAAAACATATGAAACACAAGTGGTTATTCGCTGAATGGAAACCCAAGTGGCAAGTGCACAACTTCAGGAGAAGCACAACAATTACTTTTGCATACTTGGCGTGAACCACAAACTTTTGCGTCCTTGTCCCCTTCGGATTGAAAACATGCTCAACAAGGCTACACATGAGTAAAATGTAAAAAGGTCACATTCTTTTCTATTTTTAGTAACATAATTAAGAAAAAAATGCATGGGTCGATGTAGGTTAGGAAACACTCACCGTTGTATTAAAGTTTTCAATGGGAGCGTTTACGTCTTTTGCTTATTTGGCGCAGAGTCAACGAAATAGACTTTCCTCCACTTGATAGCTATGACAACAAAGAATCCAAAGGTGTTGGCCTGGATTATGCGCAAACATGACAAAGTCCTTGTCATGATGCTTCCGTAGGCCAAATTCTAGATATGTACGGCCCTTGCTGAGAGGCCCATCATCCTTCAGCCCTTCGAAGGTCAATGGCTCAGGATCAAGAAAGCCAACTGACAAAGACGAGGCCCTCGCTTCTCGGAGCAGGCATCTAGGAATAGAGAAGCATGCAAAGCAAATTTAGTAAGCAATAGATGAAAGAGGCATCCCGAATGAGTCCACAATAGAAGAAATTGTACTCACAAAGTGTCATGCAAAATGGGCGATGGCCACATCCAATCCATCCAAAGGTCATGAGGTCAAACAGTCGCCGAAACCCACATTGATCTTAGCCTCTTCGTCTCGTGTCACGCCAAAAGGCCGCTTTCCCGCGCGTGCAAAGAACGCCACCATGTTTGGACAGTCGCTTGCATGCACCACCCATGAAGAGCGCACAACAAGGCCCTACCGCATTAAGTCGTTTCGGCGTGAGCATTGGAGATCCATGCTTGTACTTAGGGTTGGCCAAGGCGTACCGGCGGGCACTCGAATTGCTTCGGTCATAAGGGATGACCCCTTCGGGAACGTATCTTTGCCACCGTTGGATGCTCTATGCCTCTTGCCCGAAACATGCTTGTTTGGAACAAATTTCTTTGTTTGCTTACGCTTCTCGACCAGCCGCACTCGAGAGGCACTCGACATTCTTGTCATGCGAGCCACTCCCGTTCTCGGCCCTTCGATCGTGAGGCACTCTCATCATTCATGCCTTGAGAGCCGGTTTCCGCATTGTTAGCCGATTGTTGACACCTCTTAAGCTATATTTTTATGTGTCAACTAAACATATAATAAGGTTATAAAATGAATGAAAACATAGAATAGGTGTTATACCGACATAGTTCCACAAGTTTTGGTGATTTATATCTTTTCGTGGACTTAACGGTAAATGCCGGAAAACTTAGAGAAAACCCTCCAAACAATAAGAAGATTTACCAATGGAGAATTTCGACCAAAAGTGAACTAAAACATTCTAGAAGACACTAGAAGACACCAGGAAAGACCCGACGACGGCTGGGCCCACTTGTGACCGGCGGCCGCTAGCAAGGATCGGGCCGGCCGCCAAAGGTGGGACCCACCTGCCGCTGTCATCTTCCTAGGTCGGTTTCAAACCGACTTTGAGGTTGTATCTACACCGTTATCGAAGGTCGGTTTGATCCAAGGGACAAAGATTCATCGGCCACAACTATATAAGGATGATCCTACCTCCGGCCTTAGGCATGAAAATCATTATTCATCATACTCAACTTCGATCATAGCTAGAGCCATACCTCTCTAATTAGAAGAGCTAAGATCAAGTTGAGAGAGATTAGTAGAAAGTTGAGAGATAGATCAAAGAACTTGATTAGAGTTGTAGATCTATTCTTGAGAGATAGAAAGTAGAGTTGAGGAGAAGAAAGGAGAAGTACCGGATCCGCCTCGGTGACTCTCTTCGCTTGTACCTCTCGGGATCAAAGGCTTCATTGCACTTGATCTTGAGACTTCGTTGGTGGATCAACCTTATATTTGAGTAAGTTCACTTGTTTATATTTCTTTCGGTTTATGACTTATTAGAGTACTTTAATTCTTGTCGCTCTTGAATTGAAGTTGTTTTCCGTAGTGCAAACGTGGTGTTTGGACTAGATAACTTATAAATACAACCTACTTGCCGGAGCGTGGTAGATCGTGGTAGTGACTAGTACCATTGATTCCTTTGGATTCCACTTCCCGTAAGATAGGACACGTAGGGACATAGTTGCTGGGGGAATAGTAAGTTTCGCCCCTTACTTTCCTTTGAGTACGTCCCCATTAAGAAATATCTTCGAGCCTTGCAAGGATATAAACTAGACAACCATAGAATTCTTCTCACCTTTTATCTGAACTCGCGTTCCTTCCTATTATCTCGGGGGATTAGTTTTGTCTCATTATTCTCACACCATTCTCCCCGTGGATTCGATATTTAAAACCCTCTCCCGGGTGAAGTGCTCATCGTTTCGTTTGCTTGCGACTATACAAATTATAAATAATTTTGTAGGATAACTTTTACCAACAAGCATTTCTCGCGCCGCTGTCGGGAGAACGGTTTGTCGATTACGTGAGCTAAACTAAATCTTGTATCATATCATTAGTTTAGATTTTTCTTTTTATCTTTTCCAAATCACTATCCAAATGGATACTACCCTCTTTACAAATACTTGGCACTCAACGGGCAAGCTTGTAGACCTGTGCTATCATCTAAACCTATTCAAGCCGGATCTTATGAGTTTCGCCCCGGGTTAATAGAGATGGTCCAAAACCATACTTTCTCGGGAGAATTAGACGAAAATCCTTTCCTTCATCTCCAAACTTTTGAGGAGACATGTAAATGCCTCCATATTGAAGGCATGTCCCCTCGAACTATCCGTTGGACGCTCTTTCCATTCTCTTTGAAAGGAAAAGCTCGCCTGGTACAAATGAAATAAAGAAAGAATGGGTGGCAATTGGGAAACTTGCTTAAATGAATTTTGTGCTGATTTCTTTCCCATGTCCAAACTAGTTAACTTTAGGCTCTCAATCCTATCCTCTACACAAAATGATAATGAATCTCCGAAAGTGCCTATTGGGAACGATATGATCTTCTTTCCAAATCTGGACCTAATCTCACCATACCGGACCATGTTCTAATTCAACACTTCTATATTGGTCTGAATAGAAAATCTAGAAAACATTTGAACACCTCTGCGAATGGATCTTTCATTCACCTTTCAACTCCTGAATGTATTGCTATCTTAAATAAAAATAGTGGAAAACAAGGAGGATGATCCAACCTGCAGGGAAAAGATTAAAATTAAAAGAAATAATAGAAGAAGAAAGATTAGCTGAACCCAATTCTATTCCAAATTCTTCACAAACTCCAAATAATCCAAACCTTTAGAAGAACCGAGAGGTCACTTTGATCTCGACTTCTTACTTGATATCGAGGATGATCTCTTTACAGATTATGGAAATACCTCGAAATATCGATTAACATCTCGTAAGACTAGAACATCACAATCTTATCCTTTAGATCCTTCCTCGATTTGACACATTTAAAAGGAACCACGTAAGAGCTTGTCTCAATCATAAGCGGCGAATGGACGTAAGAATCGAGCTTTCCTCCGATGTGATCCGTTTGGATTCACCTTCTATACCTATTCGTTGCCAAATTGATAAAGATTCCTTTGATGCTCTTTTACAATCCTATAGTGGGGATAAATATCATGGCATTATCTTTTGCTCATGATCTTCTTAAAAACATGCCATTAAGTCCCACTACAAAATTGTTACTAAGCCCTTCATGACAAATTGTCCAAAGCTCAGAATTCTTTATGTCTTACCAATCAAGGTTAATAACATCATGGTACATCTTAGCTTCTATATCTTTGATATCATGGAGTTTGACTTGCTGATAGGACAACCAATAGAAAGGCTTACTTTTAAAGGACAACCCGGAGACTTAGATTTTCAGCTAGACAAAGATCTTCAATTTTCATTACCTATAGTCCAAGTCATTCATGCTAAATCCGAAGTCTTGTCCGAACTAGATCCTATGGAGGAAGTTAAAGAGGCCACTATAAAATATTTTGTGGAGTCTAATCAAGAGGATGATTCGAATTCTTTATTGAAGAAGAGGATGAAAATCCTATCGCCGTAACCTCTAGATGAATTTGAGAACCCACCTAGACCTCCAATTGAACTTAAACCTTTACCACCGGGCCTCACTTATGCTTTCCTAAATCAAGATTCAGAGTCTCCAAAGTGATCATAAATGATAAACTTACTCCGAAACGTACTCTCGGTGATAATCGCCTTAGAAAAACATCGCCAAATTTTAGGCTACGCACTCGATGATTTAAAAAGGAATTAATCCTGCTCTCTCGCACCCATCGTATTCCTACGAGATCCGGATATACCCCCATCTATAGAACCTCAAAGAAGACTCAATAATGCGATGAGAGATGTAGTTAAGAAGGAAGTTCTTAAGTTGTTACACGCCGGGATTATATATCCTCGTGCCACATAGTGAGTGGGTAAGCCTGCATAAGTCGTGCCTAAGAAAGGAGGCATGACAGTTGTTAAAAATGATAAAAATGAATTAATTCCTCAAAGAACTGTTACAGGATGAAGAATGTGCATAGATTATAGAAAACTAAACAAAGCCACAAGGAAAGATCATTTTCCATTGCCTTTCATTGATGAGATGTTAGAACGATTGGCAAAACATTCTTACTTTTGTTTCCTTGATGGATATTCGATATCACCAAATCCCAATCCATCCTAATGATCAAAGCAAAACCACTTTTACATGCCCATATGGAACTTATGCTTATAGAAGAATGTCTTTTGGGTTATGTAATGCACCTGTTTCTTTTCAAAGATGTATGATGTCTATATTTTCTGAAATGATTGAAGAGATTATGGAAGTTTTCATGGATGATTTTTCTCAGTATATGGAAAAACTTTTTGATGATTGTCTAGAAAACTTAGACAGGGGTTTTGCAAAGATGTGAGGAAAAGCACTTAGTCCTTAATTGGGAAAAATGTCATTTTATGGTTAGAGAAGGAATAGTGCTTGGTCATCTTATTTGAGAAAGGGGAATAGAGGTCGATAAGGCAAAAATAGAAGTTATAGAACAGTTACCTCCCCGTGAATATTAAAGGGATACGCAGCTTTCTAGGCCATCTTTGGTTTCTATCGTAGGTTTATAAAAGATTTTTCACATATTGCTAGACCACTTACCAGCTTGTTAGCCAAGGATGTTCCCTTTGTTTTTGATGATGCTTGTCTTAAAGCTTTTGACACTTTGAAAAAGGCCCTTGTTTACTCGCACCAATTATTCAACCCTCTCGATTGGTCTTTGCCTTTTGAAATTATGTGTGATGCCAGTGACTATGCTTGTGGGGCAGTGTTAGGGCAAACTAAAGACAAGAAACATCATGCTATTGCTTATGCTAGTAAAACTTTGACTGGACCACAACTTAATTATGCTACCACTGAGAAAGAGTTGCTAGCAGTTGTTTATGCTATAGATAAGTTCAGATCTTACTTGGTAGGAGCTAAAGTAATTGTTTACACTGATCATGCTTTGCTGAAATATTTGCTCACCAAGAAAGATGCTAAACCTCGTTTGATAAGATGGATTTTGTTACTCCAAGAGTTTGATTTAGAAATTAAAGATAAGAAAGGAGTAGAAAATTACATTTGCTTATCATTTGTCTAGAATGCATTTTGAAAAACCAAATGAATTGCCTATTAATGACTCACTCAGGGACGATATGTTTTATCGGATAACCCATACCGATCCCTGGTATGCAGATCTTGTTAATTTTATGGTTGCAGGATATGTAGCACCAAGGGCGGATAAGAAGAAGCTTATGTATGAAAGTCGTCATCACTTATGGGATGAACCATATCTCTTCGAGTATGCTCGACGGGCTACTCGTAAGATGTGTGCCAACGAAGAAGGATTGCAGATTATTGAAAGATGTCACTCATCACCATATGGAGGTCATTATGGGGCATTCGTAACACATGCAAAGATCTGGCAAGCAGGATTTTTCTGGCCAACCATGTATCAAGACAACAAAAGATTTCATCCGAAGATGTGGAGCTTGTCGAGGCACGGAAATATAAATGCAAGAGATGCTATGCCTCTAACAACCAATCTCCGTGATAGAGCTCTTTGATGTCCGGGGAATTGATTACATGGGACCATTCCCAAAATCTGAAATTATGAACATATCCTAGTAGCAAAGGTGGATTATGTTTCAAAATGGGTAGAAGCTTTGCCATGCAAAACAAATAGATGGTAGAAGTTCAATCAAGATGTTTGAAGAAACTATATTTTCAAGATTTGGAGTACCTCGAATGGTAATTAGTGACGGAGGAAGCCACTTCATTGATAGAAGATTCCGACAAGATTTATTGAAACATGGAGTTCGTCACAATATTGCTACAGCTTACCACCCTCAAACGAGTGGGCAAGCGAAAACTTCAAATAAGCAAATCAAGAACATCTTACGTAAAACAGTTGAAGAAATGAGAACTAAATGGAAGGATAGACTTCTAGAAGCACTATGGGCATACAGACAAAGATACAAAACACCAATTGAATGACACCTTATCAACTTGTCACACCCCAAAATTTCTATCTTGGGATGTGACTTAGAAAACACTAAATAACAACAAATATTTTATTATTTCCTAAAATTTATAAACTTTAGTTAGGTTGCTGATATTCTAGATAGTGGAAAATGTGAGTTTCTAAAATTTTTGCAATTTAATTTAACGGTTTGTTGCCTTCATGCTTTGGCACAGTGTTTATGTTTGAAAACTGAATTTAAATGTTTTCAAATGCACTTAGGCTTTGATCCCACCTTCATTTCCCCAAATACCAAACCAATTTCTAAAGCTCAATCAAGTCTTGTGCATGTCATCCTCGAAAAATCTAGCTTGACCCATTATTTCTTTCTCTCCTTTGTTTTCTTTCTCGAGCTCTCAGTCAATTGGTGTCCATGAACTCCTTGGGCCAATCTTTTCTCCCCTCTTATCCATTTGTACACATCAATCTCAAGTTGAGTTGAAGCCTAGACTTTCACCTAGCCGGCCATGGTAACACAAACTTCTTATCTTTTTAATTAATGGTCCAAGACTTCTTTGGACGAATCCAAGTCAGCCCAGCACTCCTCTCTCTATAAACCTCTCCTCTCTTGTACCGATGCTCGGTTTCTCCCTCACATAGACATGCAGATCACTCCACCCATATGTTGTCGCCCTCTCCTCTCCCAACTCATGATATATTCCTTCCTCATAATTTCCTATACCCACTTTACTCCTTTATTTGTTTTCCCTTACTTCAATGACATGCAGCCACCCATTCTCTATGACCTTCCCCCACGCCAATTCCTTCTCATGCAAAAATATATGAACCTCATTTCTCTCATCTCGTCTCCCCCTTTCCTCCCATGCAAAGGTTGCAAATGTTCCTCCTTTAATCGCCTTTACAAGCCCCAATTTATTCTCCTTCACGGCTCTCTAACTGCAGCAATGAAAGGCTCAAAACAGCATGCATTTTCCTCTTCCCCTGCAGATCAGATGCACCTCCTCTCCCTCCCCATGTCAGGCCCTCTCCTTTTCTTCTTTGCTCGACCAGAATAGCAGCAGCAGCTCCTCACCTTCTTCCCCACTGCCATGGACGCCCCCTCCACATCTCCTACCTCCCTCTGTTGTTTCTCCACAAAAATAGAGCCCCCATGCAGCAGAGATTCCGATCTGCCGCTGCATGTGTCACCTGTCCACTGGAATACTCCACATCATGCTGCGCGCTACATGGAGGCGTTTGCCTTGCCGTCTTCCCGAACCTGCAGCAGCAACTCGCTCATCGTCGTCGCCGCTGTTTCGGTACAACACATGATTATCTCCAAGGAGAATCGCAGCAGCCCCGTCGATCGCCGTACATCTTGGCGCTGTCCCGTGGATCACAGGCCCGAGCGTGTCACCGTCGTCGATGTCGGCTGGCATCACGTTCAGCTCCAACGGCTTCCAACCACGATGTGAGGACCCCCATCATGATATCCATCTTGTATACATGTTCCTTGCTGTAAATCATGAACCACCATTCATGTTGGGTCGAGTTTTGGTGAGGCTTGCTAGTGATACTCTATGCTGTCCATGTATGTCCAGAAATGCTGTTGTCAATGACAATGGCGTTCCCTGATGATCCATTGAATTCTAAGATAAATCCTTTGAGTAGAAAATCTCTCATATACTTGCACATCTATCTGCAAACTTTCATGGCAGGAGGATCCAAGACAAAAGATATATCACTGATATTGTTCTTGCTGCCCCTGCTGTATCGCAGTGGCACTTCTCCCGGTTCGCATTCGCGTTCCTAGTGATCTAGAGCTGCTATCATCAAACCTTTTTACCAAAGTGTATAATTCATCCTTGCACATACCTGTGTAACATTCCATGGCCATAAGAATTCATATTCCGGAGATATCATCGTCTATGTGTTCACTGCTCCGCTGTCTTGGCTGCTGTACCGCTCTGAGTTGCATTAGCGTTCCCCGCTAATCCGTTACCCAAATACTCAAACCGTTCCACAGTAATGTTCCTCGTATACTTGCACATGTCTTGGCAAACTGGATTGGTCATAGATGCCACAATGGTTGGGATATTGGTGCCATAGTAACTGCTATCCCTGCTGTCCAAACAGCAGCTACCCTGTTTTTCCAACCGCGTTCCCCGCTAAACCACTGCATCAATCGCTGAGCCCTCTTCTAAGTATGTGTGTTTATTAGTTGCACATTGTCCTACTCAGTTTCATGCCCATATATTAAGTAACACCTTGCCTTTTCATGGTCACAACTATCACTGGCCTTCTCTGTTCGCCACTTGGCATGCTCAACCAGTGCACCTTATCACCATATCATGTTTCCCTTTGATTTAGCATTTACCTTGGTACAACCACTTGTCGAAATATATTCCCTGTGTTCACTACATAAATCCACGGTCATATACATTTCATATGTACACCCATGTTCTATGTGAATCTTTCCAAAATAGTACTTATCGATCATGTTTATTCCATCCCTATTGTTCATCAAAACTTCTAGCTTCTACCTTCGATCTTTCATGTCTTCTAAACCATAGCTTTGTTTAGTTGTTTTTGAGCTCAACGATCGTAGCTACAAGCCCTACGTGTTTTAAACCTTTATGCCTTGTTTTATATATACTGAATGATGTGTTGCTTCTAGGTTTGTCTATGATGGTTGTGATGATTGTTGCGATCGTTAGAAGAGGCTATAAAAGGATGATCCAGAAGGAAAGTTGGACAAGTTTGAGCACTATTTGAGGCAAGTATAGTTTTGGGGTATGTTATCTTTAGAACATGATCTTATAGCTTACTTAATGTTTATGCAATGAACGTTAAAAATGAATAATTGGCAATGTGATGATTTGTCCGTATTAGAGGCTCCGGGATTTACAAAGACAACTATGGGGGTTATATGGCTCTGACTTTAGTTCCTTAGAGATCATTGCTCTAGCAATTTGGCAAGTAATTGGATATAGTATGCCCCCTATCCCGTAATATGTGAGTATAGGTTGAGAGTTATGTGCCACATAGGAAGGGTGGGTCCTATGTCTGACGAATTAGCGCCCTAGCTTGTTAGAAGAACCTTTGAAGGCTTCATAGTGGTTCTTGGTGTTTGGGTTTGATCCGCCCTTGCATTTGGGAACCACGACTCATAGTGAAAGTGTACACCTCTCAAGCAGAGTTTATCAAACCGGTATACTAGCCTTGCCCAAGGACACGGGCTTTGGAACTCTTTGCATCAACGATGATGACTTCTATTTGTTAACTTGTTCATAGTTATCGTTTTTATGCTATTCATTATTTATGTTATAATGATCATGGGATATGGGTAAGATATTGCCTTGCTATTCTTGTTGAGTTCGACATGGACTCACTCTTGCTATTTCTCCCACCCTCAGTCTGTTAGTAAAAGCTGCACAAAGGACGGATGAAGATGTTGAGGATACTAATCGGAGTGCTTGGCATACGGAGCCCCCAGTCAACTGTCCCTGATAAGAATGGAGCCCGAGAAGTTTAGCAACCATTCCGCGTTACTCTGATAAATTGTGAGTGTTTGCTTAGTTATATTTACGCTTTAAAGCATTGTTTTTCTGATATTTATCTCTGTTCTAGGCTATATGTGTGGACTTCCCGGGCACACATATGGCGAGTCTGGTCTCTTTTGGAAAACCAAAGTGACACAACTTGTCTACGGAAAGACTGTCATTTGCCTCAGAGCTTGAGTTCAAAGCTCACTAGGCAATCAAGAGATGGAATATGAATCTTGATGCCGCAGAATTCGTGAGAAAGATGCAATTGTCGAATTGGAGGAATGGAGAGAGAAAGCTTATCATAATGCCAAGATTTATAAAGAAAGAACTAAGAGATGGCATGATAAGAAGATAAAGATAAAGACTTTCACTCAGAGATCGTATTACTCTTTAATTCCAGAGTAAAATTATTCGGGCATGGAAAACTTCGGAGCAAGTGGGAAGGACCTTCCAAGGTAGTAAATTCATCATCACATGGAGCAATCACTCTTCAAGACTCCGAAGGTAAGTTATTCAAGGTAAATGGCCAACGCCTTAAAATTTTCTATGATCCCGATAAGCCCGATAAAATAAATAAATTAAATGAATTAGATGAAATAGGCTTTATGATTTATCCAACCCAAGGGAATTAATTTTCGTAGAACTTGTTTTTGTGGGCCAAAAGTAAAAGCATTACAATGAGAATAGGGATATTAGGCCGTAGGAAAAGTACGAGAGCACGCTGCAACAGGGCACTGGCGGCCGGCCTGAATGGGCAGCGGCCGCCAGCCTGTCACCTCCTCTCTTTTCCATTTTTGTTCCAGGAATACTCTAGAACTTGCCCATTGTAATGACGAACATTCTGGAGTCATTTATGTAGGAAAGTACTGCGAGCCTTTCCATCCTATTCCATGCACCTTTGCCTATATAAACAAGCCCCATCTCGATCATTTAATCTCATCTTATTCATCCTCCATTAAGACCGACGACCAAAGACCATATATTTTCACCATGAAGAACACCGAGACCGTATGGTGGTCTATGACCCAAATAAGGCAAAGCCTAACTTATCCACTTCGTCTACCTCCATGGCTATAGTCCCCTATGAGCCAAAACCTTTAGCTGTTGTCAATCCACCACCTTCAAATCCAAAGCATACACGTGGGCAATTGTATGCTCGAGTTTGCCGGGTGCACGCTGTGACATTGCCATGAAGAAGAAGGTTCCGATCCCTAAAGGCACCAAGTTAAAGCTCCAGACGTAATGAGAAGCTTATCGATGTCCAGCTTGACAAGTTCGAAATATTAGAAAGAGCACTTACACCGATGCCCGCCTTGTCCTTGATGGAGTTCGTGCTAATCCAAACCAAGTTCGCTTTGTCCAAAATAGAGAAGCCGCCGAACCGATGCCCAAGCCAGAAGAATGACTATGGCGGAGCTCCGTCGTAACACGCCCACATGAAGAACTTTATTAATATTGAGCATGAGAATTCGAGCTACACCGCTAAACGTGTAGATGCTTTAGAAAAATCCAATGCAACGTTAGTTACGAAGGTGGAGTTCTTGAGCGTATCCCCAACAGTGCTCACTAAGGATATGTAATACGCCGAGATTATAAGAGCACTTATCGAGTCGATTATAAAGTCAATTTTGCTTTGAGTTAAATTAGAGTTTCGAGTCACTATCGAGTCAAGTTTGTTTGAGTCAATAATAAGTTTGGTTGAATAAATAAAGAGTGCTCTTGCTTCAATAAATTATTGATCCATTATCTCGCTTTTATTTTCTATATTTCTTTTGTATATGTTTTTTCTTGTCTCCACCATGTTTTTGAATAAAGATAATAAAGGATAGTGTGGGGAGACAAAGATTTAACATCAAGAACAACGAAATCAACCGAAAAGCAAAGCAAAACAAGAAATACGTAACGAAGATCCAACACGATAAAATTCGGCCAAGGAGCAAAGCGGGGCTGCGGCGCCAGAGAGAATCCAAATGGGCGCCGCCAGTTACCACCTTGCCTCGTCCTCGATTTCTTCGACCCTGGTTTGATCTCTCGAACTTTGCTTTAGTTTATATTTTGGCTTCGCTCAATCGGGTTTGAACCTTTTGGCGATATGCTAAATAATAAAATAGAATAAAAAATAAATTGATATGCTTTGCTAAAAAATAAATTCACGTAATATTTTCTCATGGTTAAATTAATTGCTTGTTGAAAAATAATAAATATCCCAAGTTACTAAAAGTTGTTGTGAAATTTGAGATAGAAGTTTGATGAGAACTTAATTTTTGATATCTTTTTCTGGCTGGAGAATTTATTTCGAAAATATTAAAAATAATAGCTTTACTTCATCTCTCGTGGTAAATGTTATATCCGACTAAAGCCATGGTATGAATTTTAAAACCAAAAAAAGCTATTTACTTTGTGTTGAGCTTTGTCAAATTTTGTGACCCAAGTTGAGAGACTTGTTTAAAAGATCAAGATCACGTACACTTGTTTTTAATAAAATATTTATATGCTCCAAATTGTTGATCTCTCTAAAATCAATAAATAATTTTTGTACAGCAAGGCATGGGCTATGCAAAAATAATATATATATATATATAAAAGAGAGAAAAGAAGAGAAAAAAAAAGAAAGAAAAAGGGAGATAAAAATGGACAAGTGTCCTATGGGTGAGTAGAGCCTACCTCCCTAAGAAAAAAAAAATATATAAAAGATGAAAAATGGACAAGTGTCCGAGGGTGAGTAGAACCCACATCTTTAAAGAGAGGAAATAAAAGACAAAAGTCTAGGGTGAGCAGAGCCCACCTCTCTAAAAAAAAAAAAAAGATAGCCCATGATCTTGTTTGCAAAAAATATTTATTTCAAAGAGAGAAGAAAATAAGAGCATAGTAGAATTAGCACACACATGCACATCTTGATCTAAGAGGTTGTCTTTCCTTGGATCCATCTTTGACATTGTAAATACATGCAAGGTAAGTATGCTACATCTTTTACAAACCCTCAAACTCCGTATACTGACTTTACTAGAAGTAGGATGTTGTTTACATATGCTTTGTGAGGATCCAAAAATACTACATATATATATTTATTTATTGAATGATTTGAGAGTATCACGTAAGAAAGAAGTAAGCTATGTTTCTTTTCAAAATCATTGCAAAAACTCCAAATGAATTGATTGAAGGAATAAGGTACTCTAATATCAACCGGCCTTGTTTCTCAACTACTTAAAGTTCTTGGTAAGAGTAATAAAATATAAGTTTGACCACGAGATTGTTTTATGCTTGCTATACTTGTCTTGCGGCTTTTGTTACAACCATCCTTTTATCGAGACGAGTAAAAGCCTAAGTGTGGGGGAGCTTGTTGACACCTCTTAAGCTATATTTTTATGTGTCAACTAAACATATAATAAGGTTATAAAATGAATGAAAACATAGAATAGGTGTTATAATCGACACGCTTCCACGAGTTTTTGGTGATCTATATCTTTTCGTGGGGACCTAATGTAAATGCCGAAAAAAACTTAGAGAAAAAGCCCCAAACAATAAGAAGATTTACCGATGGAGAATTTCGACCAAAAGTGAACTAAAACATTCTAGAAGACACTAGAAGATACCAGGAAAGATCCGATGGGACTGGGCCACCGTGGCTGGCGGCCGCCACCAAGATCGATCAGCCGCCGCCGTGGGGACCCACCTCGCCGCTGTCATCTTCCTAGGTCGGTTTCAAACCGACTTTGAGGTTGTATCTACACCATTATCGAAGGTCGGTTTGATCCAAGGGGACAGCATTCATCGGCCACAACTATATAAGGATGATCCTACCTCCTCGGCCTTAGGCATGAAAAATCATTATTCATCATACTCAGCTCGATCATAGCTAGAGCCATACCTCTCTAATTAGAAGAGCTAAGATCAAGTTGAGAGAGATTAGTAGAAAGTTGAGAGATAGATCAAAGAACTTGATTAGAGTTGTAGATCCGTTCTTGAGAGATAGAAAGTAGAGTTGAGGAGAAGAAAGGAGATGTACCGGATCCGTCGGTGACTCTCTTCGCTTGTACCTCTGGATCAAAGGCTTCATTGCACTTGATCTTGAGACTTCTTTGGTGGATCAACCTTATATTTGAGTAAGTTCACTTGTTTATATTTCTTTCGGTTTATGACTCATTAGAGTACTTTAATTCTTGTCGCTCTTGAATTAAAGTTGTTTTCCTAGTGCAAACGTGGTGTTTGGACTAGATAACTCATAAATACACCCTACTTGCCTGAGCGTGGTAGATCGTGGTAGTCACTAGTACCATTGATTCTTTTGGATTCCACTTCCCGTAAGATAGGACACGTAGGGACATAGTTGCCGGGGAATAGTAAGTTTCGCCCTTACTTTCCTTTGAGTACGTCCCCATTAAGAAATATCTTTGAGCCTTGTAAGGATATAAACTAGACAACCATAGAATTCTTCTCACCTTTTATCCACGAACTCCCGTTCCTTCCTATTGTCTCGTGGATTAGTTTTGTCTCATTATTCTCACACCATTCTCCCCGTGGATTCGATATTTAAAAACCCTCTCCCGGTGAAGTGCTCATCGTTTACGTCGCTTTGCACTATACAAATTATAAATAATTCTCAGAGGATAACTTTTACCAACTCCGATGCACTCGCAAGGCAATCCGAACGTCATTGGCATGAGTGCGAGAAGTCGCCGCATTCCGATCCATTGCACCTCGTGAGGCACTCGATCACTATTGGCATGCAAGCTAGTCATCTCATTCCCACCCATTGCACTCACGAGTCCGAGAGGGACTCGGTCATTGTTGTCATCCCCATTTAATAACCCGGTGCGTGCCATATGGTCCTTTAGACCGACTAATACCCCGGGAGACGTAAGGAGGAGGTTTTGTTGCAGAACAATTTGGTGCGTAACAAGACGACCGTTGGGGTGTTACAAATCATAAGGTCTCGCTCCACCGGATCCTCTTAAAAATAGCCCGGCCAAGAGTCTTAATTTCACCGTCGGCGGATCCAAAGAGTGTAGCATCAAAACCGGGATTTATATGTTCAATCGTTACAACAAGATGTCCCGCCAAGATTGGTTGACCCTCAAGTAGCTCTAGGTGATTCGGGTGTACCTTTCCCTAGCTACCTCAACCCGATAACCTCCGGTCTTCATTACAAGGGTACATCATTCGGATTGGAAACCTCAAAAAAGATCCAGTTGGTTATTCGGATTGGCCGAGGCGCAGTCTGCTCTTCAATCCACCGCGCCGCTAGGAGTGTTGCCAAAGCGGGAACCTTGTGCCTCGTGCTTTGTGCTTGTGCTTCTTGCAACGCCACCACCCGACCTTGGAGCTCATCCAATCTAGCCAAAATCTCTTCTCTAACCTAGCTGCGGCGCCGCAGCTTGGAGACTTCCTCTTCTCAGACATGTCCCCGCAAACCCGGCCAATTCCTCCAACCACACGAACTAGACACCCCACGCACACGCCCAATCGTTTCGGGGTGCCCAGACCCCCGTGAGCGATCTCTTTCCCTTACACCCCCTCCTCGAAGAAGCATGGGTCGCCTCTAAAATCTGCTCGCCTAAAGCCCGAGCCGCTTCATCGCTCCAAATAATTTGAGCCCCGTCACCTAACAATTCCGGTGGTCGCGTCCCACGCAAAAAGCCGTAACGCGGTCCTTAGGATATTCGTCCCAAGGATTCTGGATTCCTTTGTCGACTAAGTCCCCGTCCTTCTTCGCCCACCTTTCGGACATTGCTTCATAACCTCATATCCCCGTGCAAAGGGTTATACCGGTTCCTCCGCCTAAGCTCCTTGTATCTCTCGACTTTTTGCTAGTGCCTCTTCGCTTCGATTCGCTTGAACAAAAGTCTGTCCAATCCTCCTTGGGGATGTATGGGTGCTTCACCGTGGCATCCCTCCCCTTGTTGACGTAATTGCGCACTAGATCGCTTTTGTGGGTCCTAAAACTTTTTCCTACCACCGCCACGACCTTTTAAATGCTTTGTCCTTTGAGCTCAATGGACACTCCAACTCCAATGAATTCCTCGGACACACTCCTCAAATAATTCTTTCTTGACTTGAGGACTTAAGGAATAGATCGAACCTTGTGAGCAAGGGGACCCTTTGTGTAGCAATCGACCAAAGAAGTCTCCTCATTCTTAGCTTGCCCTCCTTAGTAGTGGGAAACCCGTCCGAAGTGAGCTCCGTCACAACTATCTTATTCTCTCGGCCACTTTGTGATGGTCCCGACCTTCCCCTTTCGCAGACCGACCGGCCGGATGACAAACCCTCTCAGAGTACAAACTCCCGAATTCAGCCCCAGAGTAGCGTCATCTCGTCTCATGCGCCGCTCTCTTCATATGTATCTCTCACCATCCTCTAGAGAATTAGTTGTTTATTTGCCGCCGATGATGTTGCACATGTGTCATCATCGACGCCTATATCAAAATGATTGTAGTTACACGTAGAAGTCAACAAAATAGCACTAAAAAGCTAACCATAAGCATGGTTTGTATATCACATAGCCGCAGCTTACCATTTTCGAAGCGTCGTCAACTCCCCAAAGACACACGACAAAGCTTCACCGGGCGCCCCGAGGGGGTAAGGACAGAAAGCGCCATTGTTCTATCTTGAACACGCGTATATTCATCTATAAAGAAAAATAAGCGGCCAGAATTTGTTGCAGTTTTCTATGACAACAACACATGGATGACAACATTATAGTAGCGGTCGGTGTCAAGTTCAATATCTACAACTCGATATATCCATCCGAGGATAAAATAATACATTCAATTACGTAATAGGCTTTGCTTTTTTTCCAACGCAAATCGTAGTAAGCTTTTTATGAGGACTAAATAAACCCACCGAGGCGAGAACAAATAAAATATAGTTCAGAATATAGAACTATAAACAAACTGTAGTACAGTTCATTTAATAGGCACATTTTTGTAAGACAAGATAGTAGTAGTGCTCGACAGAAAGATCATTGTTCTTGAGCATGTATATTCACCTTTCCTCCCCAACCCACCAACCCCCCCGGGTGTCAAGTTTAGTTTCTACAACTCTATATATCCATCTCGAGGATACAGTTCACCTTTCCTCACATATCTAAATATTTCTATTCGATATTGGTTCAGCTTTTGGAGTTTAAACATAAGATTAAATAATCTTTATGCCAATAAGTATGTACTGCTTCATACATTTAAGTTCTTCGTTACTAACTCTGTTTCTAACCTCGCACAAAGTAATTACGCTCAATAGCTAATTGTGATCGATTTCTTAGCGATTATAATTCTTCTTCGTTTTTGAGATTACACAAGACAACAATTTAATCCTTTAACAATCCTTTTCCTACCCGCAACAACGCGTGGAAAATTCCGCTAGTATTTATACAGTTCAATCCTCGTAATAGGCGCCTATGAGGACTACACAATCAACGAGAGGTACAGATCATAAAAATGTAGTTCGAATAGAGGGATATAAACAAACCGTAGTTTAGTAACAGATTCATTTAATAGGCAAATTGTTTTGGTTACAGCTTTCCTATGACAAAACACAAATAACGACATTATAGTAGCAAATCGGTGTCAAGTTCAGTTTCTACAACTCTATATATCCATCCGAGGATACAATTATCACCTTTCCTCACCGGGCGACGTAAAAATTCAGGCCGCCGTGTTGATGCCACCGTTAGATGGAATTCACTCAAGTAGCTTCGTCACCGAGCAGTTTCGAAAATTTCAATCACCCGAAACTAGCAAGTCCCTAATATTTATACAGTTCAATCCTGTAATAGGCGGTCTATGAGGACTACACAATCCAGAGGCACAGATCACAAAAAAATGTAGTTCGGGAATAGAGGGATATAAACAAACTGTAGTTTAGTAACAGTTCATTTAGTAGGAACATTTTTGTAAGACAAGATAGCAACATTATAGTAGCAGTTAGGTGTCAATTTCAGTATGTACAACTCAAAATATCCATGTGACGATTGAATTATACAGTTCAATTTTGCAATAGGCGGTCTATGAGGACTACACAAACCAAAGGCGAGAATAAAAAAATGTACTCCAGAGAAGAGGGATACAAACAAACTGTAGTTTAGTAACAGTTCATTTAATAGGCACATTTTTATAAGACAAGATAGTAATAGTGCTCGACAGAGCAGTCATTGTTCTTGAGCATGTATATCTACTACACCTATGTAGAGAACCCCCACTAAGGAGTTCTTTCGACTTGCAAGCATGCCACCATGATCATGCAATGGCGGCCCCACTTGTTTGAACTAACTATAATAATATTGTAACTCACAAACCAAAAAAATAAATTAAATTCTGATTATACCATTGAATTTCTTTTAATAAATCCTTCGAACAAGATCTCATATGGATATATTTTGATAAAATTATAAGTGGGTTCCAATAATAGTAGTTGGTATATATAGAGCAAAGTAAAAAATAAAAAATAAGAGACGAAAAAAAAGGAAAAAAAAGAATATGAGGGTGATAGTAATATTTTAACTCATAGATTTCTCCTTCATACCACGGCAACGCTTGGAAGCTCTAGATTATACATATTCTCATTAGGATGGATTTGGTCACATCGCTCACAAACTAAATTGTTGATTGACTTTATATATCATTAGGAATGTCTCGTTCATATGTTTTCTCCATTGATCTCTAAATATACATTATCCAACATAACTTTAGATTATCATCTATATATCATAACCTTAATGTAACACCCCAAATTTTAGCTCTTTTGAAATACTTTTAAAATTGATTTAATTATGAATTTTTTGATCATAAGAATATAGGAAAAATAATATTTTTCATAATTTAAAATCTATCATAGGAGCTAGACACATGTATGTGCATTCATGCCTGTGCATTTGATTTAATGGAGTGTGTGGTTTAGGCCTAAACTCAAAAGGATTTGACACGTTTTTTAATCTGCCGTAAGCATTTTAGTAAGTCAAAGTTTTAGCATTTATTTAGCAATAAGTTATGCTTAACCCATTAACCCACATTATCATCATAAACATCGTTCTCATGACAAATCCGTCGTCATTCAGTTCCATCATCATCATCTCATGTCCATGTCTCAAGATCATCTCTATTCTCAGTAATGTCTCCAAGGCCGTTCAATTTTAAGAACAAAACAGACGATGCTATATGTGAGCCCCGGAAGTCAAATCTCACATATAGTTTACAAATAAATGGAGTATCAATTCACTATGTTTAAAATATAACGAACGTAATATAAAAACAAATAACCTCGCCTAGCGTATAACGGAAAGACTCTCTCGTTCTTCGATGTAGGCACCACGGGGAACGATCGACCGTTGATCGCAAAGCCTAACTTTTGACACGTTTTAATCTGCGGTAAGCATTTTAGTAAGTCAAAGTTTTAGCATTTATTTAGCAATAAGTTATGCTTAACCCATTAACCCACATTATCATCATAAACATCTTTCTCATGACAAATCAGTCGTCATTCGGTTCCATCATCATCATCTCATGTCCATGTCTCGAAGATCATCTCTATTCTCAGAATGTCTCCAAGGCCGTTCATGACCGCGAACACGGCCGATGATATATCGCTTTAATTAACTCTGCTTGCAGAGGTGTACACTTTCACTACGGGTCATGGTTTCCACCGAGTAGGTTCACGACTCCCTAAACAAATAAAAACCATATAAAGCCGCTCAAAGGTCCCCCTAAGAATATTAATGGCCAACAGCTACAACCCCGTTTCTCCCAATTCGCAAACCATCAACAAAAGTAGGTAAAACCCTTGAACAACTAAAGCCGAGCCATGTGACCCCCATAGTTGTACTTGTATATCCCGGATGATCACGACGGATAAGTCCTTACGGAGAGTCCGAGCATCATGTAAAAGCATGAGCCCGACTCAAGTCATGTTGCCAACATTCAAAACTTAACCATCATATCACATATTCATTCATATCATAATTATTTATGTAGAGCACTAGCAAAAACTACCCATATGCAATAACCCATAGGATTCAATGAACAAGATAATCGGATAGGATGTCCTTAAGGTTGACAAATTAGACACATGCATATGATTAAGTGATTAACGGTGAATAGGTAACAAGGATAGTCCCATGCTATACTTGCTGTTGATATTTCTTAACGACATTACCGTAAATAGATAATAACCCATTTCCGTAATCGGCACCGAAATGCTTGTTGGCACTTCATAGTGCAATCTCTAAGAATAATATTCTCGGAGATCACGTTAAGAGATATCGATGACGATGGATTCATGTGTTTACTTCATCAATCTGCAAGCGCACGGATCTATCATTGTAGCATTTCACCCGGTGGTATTCGGGTATCGTGATTTATATTTTCCCAAGGGAAGGCAGGCTTGTTTGGTTAGCTAGCATGATGATGATGATGATCCACAATGTATTTATGAATAACCATTAGTCAATTGCGGGGGTAAGACGAATGATATTCGTGATAGTGACAAACACACATAAGCTACTACACCACTAGGGAGAGAAAAGGATAAAAGAGAATCTACAATGAGAAAGTGGTTCTAAATATTGCACATGGGTGAACTCTAGTTTAACATGTGAGGAGGCTAAATCATGATGGGATTACGATCATATGATGAGGAGATGCCCGCAGCCTAGTCACGCTAGCCAATGGACACTTTCGAACTCCAACTCAACATCCCGAACGTGGAGGAATACGATGGGCGAACAGTATCGTCACCACCACCCCCTACCTCACTACCGTGGGATGCCGATTATTTCGATGATACTATAGACCTGGACACCACGTCCACGTATATAGAAAACTACCTAAATCCCCCCGGGACTCCGACCCTACGGATCGACAAGCAAGGATAAAGGTAAACCCGAAGGTACACCAAACCATCATAATCTACATAAACCGACCACTCTCTAGCGAGTCGACACATGACGGTTAATTCTATAATTAGCCAAGTCCTATCTACTAATATGTCAACTAGATCATAGTTCACACATTAATAAGATAACATGAGGGTAACTATACTCTAGTTCAAACGCATTGCAATATGAATATAAAGACTTGAATATTGAAAGGAACTCCATAATAATATTAATATTACCAAAAGATCCTTCCAAGGAGACAAGCCCTCCTTGAAGCTCAACCTTGCTCAAAACTACAACTAGGACTAAAGAAAGTGAGTGAAGTGCTCAAGGGTGTGTGTTGTGTCTTTTGGAGGGGGTGTGGCCTCTTATTTATAGGAGAATGAAAGTGGTGTTTGGCGGGAGTTTTGGCGCCAAATCCCCGAAAAGCACCGCCATGCACCGCCTCGCTCCTCCGGCTTCGGACACGGAGACAAGGCGCGGCGGGATCGGGCACGGGCCTGCGGCGGCCGCCGCACCCGCGGCGGTCGGCCCAGTTTGGCCCGCCCCGCGCCCATCCTTCGCGTGTGGGTTGGTGGCCCAGGTGTAGGTCACCTTCCGGAGGTGTTTTGGTCCGTTTTGCTTCGGTTACGGCCTCGCCACGTTCCCCTTGGTCAAAGCGCATTTCCCGAGTTTGCACTTTACTCTTTATTTGGCGTACTCTCACCTGTTTCGTGTTTGTTCCCGCAAAAACAATTATTCTCGAATACAAGTGGAACTAGGTGAGTAGTAACCGTTTATTTGACATAAGTGTGTTCCATCTCTCTTAATTAGAGCTAAGTTGGCGGTATAAGATGTATGATAGTGACTCGCCAACAAACTCCCCAAGCTTAACCTTTGCTCGTCCCCGAGCAAATAGCTAAGTATTTAGGTTGATGATCGGGAGTTGCTTCAATGCCGATATAAATCAAAGTGTACCATGTTTATAATGTGTTCACTTATTGTTTAAATAAGTTGGCAATTTTCATCTATCCTTATTACTCGAATCATATGGGTCTCATAACATTTTTCCACATTCTTAGGCAATTGCAAGATAGAACGGTTTAGTAGAGCTACTACTTCTTTTATTCTTTTGAGTAACTATGCATCCGGGATTTTATTTAGCATATGTATGTAATTGCATACTCTTCTCTTTTTTTGAATACTTGAGAGAGTGTGATATTCTCTCTTTTTTTTTTTTTTTTTTTGAGAGGTGGGTTCTTCTCACCCTAGACTTGTGTCTTTTATTTCCTCTCTTTTTGGAGATGTGGGCTCTACTCGCCCTCGGACACTTGTCCATTTTTCATCTATCTCTCTTTTTTTTTTTTTTTAGATTCAGGTTTTCGGATGTCAAGTTCTCTAAGAACAAAGTTATAGTAGAGTCTCTTTATACCATATCGTATCCGGCAATAACTTAGAAAAGGATCATGTTCTTGCAACCCATGTTTATCAAGTTTTTAGGACAAGATAGTATCAGCCAACAAACTTAAACATCAAGGAATTCTAAGTTATAAACTAAGTGCAAGCTGATTCATAAACAGAGCAACTATTCATCATTTCATCCTCAAGAGAAACCTACATCATCTTATGTCAAATAAAAGAGTGGAATCTATTTTTGTTGCTTTTATCAATTTTTTTTTTTGGAAAGGAAAAGGAAAATGACTTGGGAAATTAACGGCTTACCTGGTGGGGGTCCTCCCCCAAGCTGGCTTAAAACCTACAGGTCGGGATTATATCCCATGTGGATCCAAAAGGCTCTCTCCTGTGCGCGGCGTTGCTCCTCTCGCGCAAGGATATCGGTGAACTCCTGCTGGTACTCCTGGTGGCACTGATCTGCAGTCTGTACATAGGAGTGGAGTGTATCATGAATATTTCTAGTATTTACCTCCGCACCGTGGATGCGTGTCTTTGGTCCCGGATCGTCTCGAGGCTCCTCCGTGTGTCGGCGTGGTGATGGAGGCAATCCTTCAGACTCAGAAGAGATCTCATAGGAGCCTGTCCATGCTGAGCCGCCTGCCTGATCTGGGTGCGGGGTGTAACCCGACTGGTAGCCCGGTATGTACTCGGATTCGCATAGCCGAAAAGAAACCATGTACTTGGACCGGCGTGAACCCGGTGGTTGTCACGCCCCACTTTTAATGGGTCGTTAATCACACGTGTTTGCGCCCGTAATCACGCTACAAACACGCCTATTAGTAACGCTTAATGGTAAGCGTAATTAATAGTAAACCGAGTTATCGAGATATAGGATGGAAAGGGACTTACGGTGGCGACGAAGGGTCACCAAGTCGGGTTACAATATCGAGTCGGCCAACCGAGAAGCGGTGGATTAACTATGACACTTGTCCCCTACTCCACAAAGCGCACTTGTGCACGGATGAAATCTGGGCTTCAACGTCCTTCTCCTAAGCAAACATCTTACGAACTCCTACGATACGATCTTCTACCTTGTCGTCGATCTTACCTTCACATGTGCCGATATCCGTAAAAAATAGAGGGGTGAGTACAAACGTGCTTCGGCAAGAAGTCCCAACCGGGGGTTGTAATTATTAAGGGTTTGGGCCCTAGCGAGTCTCTAAAAATCGCTCTCGCTAGTTCCCGAGTTCTCTCATGTCATCACTTCTTTGTCATGACACCACAAAAAGTTAGTCATCATCAAGTGTATATCTAATCATAGATGTTCGGCCTAGCACTTGCCCATTCCAAGGGCGTGGCTATTCGAATAGATTCACTTAACTCTCAGAGGTGTACAAATTTCCCCACACGATAGACACCGCCCTTACCACCGCGACTTGGCTTAGACAGGCCCTAACGAGATCCGTACCCGCTTGGGTGCTACCCTAGGTATATTGGTATAATCTTCACCACGACTTCTCGGGGGTTGGAAGGACAACACGCCACCCTAAGATGGCGCATCACCCTAGACAATATGGTGATACCAAATCACCCACGGCTTTACGGTAATACCTAATTACCCAACCTATCCGTCAACACCACTCTCAATCTCAAATCATCAATATGTGCCTCTAGCACTGCGCCACCGCGCCCAAACACTTCCGTGGAAGACCACTCAAAGATCCACGCCAACCGGACATGGGGCCACTCTCCCCACATCTCGCTCCCAATAGGTCGCTTGCCCGCCCGGCCACCTTGGATCCCAATTATACCTCAACCCAACGGGGTGTGAATCAAGCCGCCTCATAAACGGCGTGTGGTCGTACGTAATATTATACTAGGTAGAAGGTCTATGAACCGGTCCTTAGGGGAGGCGAGTATCTCTCCGCGAAACCCCTCGCGCGATTCCCCGACGTGGTATTTAGGCTCTACCGCACTACCACTACTCACCTCTTTTGTTGGTTAGGGTTCACTAGGCATTCTTAGGTTTCTCTTGAATACAATGTATGAGCGTAGATAACGTGGATAGTTACGCCATCCGGTTTGACTCCCTAGCTACGTTATCGCTCATACCTCTATTTACTAATCCAATTATTATATCATCATCATCATCATATTATTAAGGTCATGATTAGGGGGTAAGGACTTGCCTGGATGTTCTTACTTGATCGGCACTCGGCGTCGAACGCTCCTAGCTTTGTCCCGAACGGAAGCTCCTAATCGATCGTCGAAATCTACCTACGATCGGCGATAAGCTAGCTTAAACTATGACATATAAAACAAACATAGAACATTATGGTGGCAATGGGTTAGATGCATAGAGCTAGATTTTTAGATGAATTATGGAAGTCGTTTCACGCGAAAACGGAGTTAGTATGCATGAGATATGGATTTTATAATATTAATCCCTAATTAAATCATTAGGTAATATTATAATATAATTTTATCATGTAATAATATTGGAACTAATTACATGATAAAATTCTATAAATCAAATAATGAATTTACAAATTTTCTGGGAATTTTTCTGACACGGGAAGGTCTACTTTTAATACCCTATGTACAAGCCTTGGGTGCACATAGTAATTTACATCGTGTACACAGCAACGTCTCCATGCGCGTGGGCGCCACGTGGGTCCAGGTGGACGCCACGGTGGCTGCCACGTGGGTGCCACGTGTATTACAGGCTCCCCTTGACGGCAGGTGACGGTGTGGGGCGGAACGGCGACGTGGCTCCTTTGTCATTGGTCGACGCCGCGACGACGTCACGCGTTCGGCCGACGACGCCGCACGCTCCCATCCGTCCGAACCTCGCACGGCGGCGCTTCGCCGGGATCCTTGCCGGACTTGTCGTTTCCACCCAGAACCTCGCCGTGTGGACCGCTCGACTCCCCTCGTCGTCCCGGGCTTGATGGAGCCGGCCGGGGTGGCGGAGGTCTCGTCCTCCACGACGGCGACGAGCCGGGCGGCGTTGGTCGGCGGCGGCGGCGCCTAGGGCGGCCCTACACCGCACCAGAGCAAAAAACGAAAGGAGGGGACTCGAAAGAGGAGGCCGTGGGCAACCTAGGTGACTCACCAATTTGCCCCCGACGGTGACCGACCGCCCGACGACACTCCAAGCCCTTCCAATGGGCGGCGAAACTTTGGATTGGGGGAAATCCCTATGGCGAGCGGGGGGGGGGGGAGATGGAAGTGGAGGGAAGCACCGGGTGTTCTGGATCACCGCGGGAGCTTGTGAGGTGGTTGGCGAGGCGATTGGTGGCCGGTAGGGGGTATTTATAGGCAGCGCCGCCGGCTCGCGCCGGCGATATTTTTCCGACAGCGGCCTCGTGTTTCTCGGCGACCTCGGCACCCACCGAGTACGATAGGTTCGCGGCTGCTTCCGGCGGCGCTGCTTCGCGGCTCATCGAGCTCGCCGTCGTCGGTCGTGTCATCTGGCCGGGGCGGTCGCCCGTCATGGCGGCGAGGATGGTCACCGTCTGGCGGGCCGCGGCGCTCGACCGTGGTGCCGTCTTTGCCAACCGCCGGTGGGGCTCAGCCGGGCGGTTGTGCCGCGTGGTTTTGCACGTGCAGCTCCGGTGAGCCAGCTCATTGCGGAGTTATGGCGAGGCCCGCCCGGGCGGCCCGTCGGCAAGCGATTGGCGGCGCCGCTTGAGTTGACCTGGCTCCTCGTGTCCGCGTCCGGCGCCAGTGAGCCGGCTAATGGCGCTAATGGCGCCGCGCCGGCCCCGTCTTCATGTGCGATGAGGGCGGGGCCACCATGTCGCCGCGCCGTGTCGGGGAGGTAGGAGACGGCGCGGTGGGGCCCGTCGTCGGCGTGAGGAAGGGATGCAAGGCCGCTCGCCGCGGTTGGGCTCGCGGCCGGGCTCGGCTTCCACGTGAGCCGGATGGGCCGGCCGCTCGGTTTGGGAGAGAAAGGATGAGGAGGGAAGGAGGAGAGAAGGAGGCTTTGATTGGCCGGGCCTAAAGAGGGAAGGAAGAGAATGAGCCCGATGGCCTTTCGGATTTCCTTTCTCTTTTCTTTTCCTTTTCTCTATTCTATTTCCTTTCCTTTCTTCCTCCTACTTTTTCCTATTATTTCATGGGTGTCACCTATATATATTTGGGTTATAAATATTTATACAAGTACATGTATATTCCCATGTTTTACTCATGAAAATATTTAATCAAATGTACTTATATAAATATTCACATATATAGGTGCACACACTTTGTCTTCCCCAATTCCCATGATTTCATGCGTGATATATATTTTATAAATATTCTTACAAGCACACTTATATTCCCATGACTTTTATTGTTGAGAATAATTATTTATTGTGCTCATAAAAATATCCCATATGTATTTGGTGCACACGGTTTTAGGTATTTACTATTCCCGAGAAAGATTCATAAATCATTCTCATGCAACTTCTTCCATAAATAAAATCTAGAACTTACCTTGCATCCTTGGTCACCATAAAGCTCTTCAAACAACAAACAAGATTTCCTATTTTCTAGATGGTGGGCGTTTGAAATGCGTGTTTTTCGAAATCGGGGTTTCGGTTTAGCGGAAAATAGATCAAGTTTTAGTTGTAATTATAAAAAGTTCAAATTTTTAGTGATTTTAAAATGATGCAAAAACACGGGTGTTACAAGGGTGGAGTCAAAAAGCGGGGGTCTCGCACAAAGTCCGGTGGAGGTGCGGTGATCGTGAAGTTCCCGCCCCATCTCTTGCTACCCTCCCCGGTTGACCTACGAGACACGAGCTTCATAAGTGCTTCGTCGGAAAGGATCCGAACGAAGGTAAGTGAACGGGACTTATACAATGAGTATTCCGGGTTAGGAAGCGGAATCTCCATTGTATAGCCCGAAATAATAAATGACTTTCTCGCGGTCATCCGCATCAAGCTTAATATGATGCCCTTGAACCAAGGATTGAATCGTGATCTCGGGCGCGGGTCAAGAATGTAAAGAACATTCTCGTCCTTCCAAATAAGCACCAACACCATGAGCAATCCGTGTCACAAGGGAAGTGCAATAAACAGTGGTGGTAAGCTTGATGGTTTCTAGCATCCAATTAATCATTTCTTTCACAGGAGCAATTTTGATTCGTTTTAACATTGCAAAGAGACATTTTAATTCAGCATCATGAATGCGACGAGGATCTTGCCTAGGAAATATAGTGCTAGACATCCATTTATGCATAAATCTTAATGATGGATGTTGTATGTTTGCATTAACAACCTCAAATCTAGCACTAGAGCAATCAATATCAGATATTTGCATGAAGAAAGCATCACGATTATACCCATGCGGGGGCTACATCAAAATCAATTAAGCACTTTGCTTTATCAAACCCCAAAATTCCAGCAATTTGTTTCCATGTGCGATAGTGGTGGGTATGGAAAAGTCGAAAAGAAATACCCTCATCATGAACTTTCAAAGTGCACAAGAATTGGATAGTGAGCATTCTAGAGCCTAGTTCATCAAGAGGATCTACCTTTGCCCATCCTACGGCTCTCCACATGCGAGGAAATTCGGAATCCATACCAAGTTTCTCGAGAGCTTCCTGGGAGAAGCGTGGTGCGTGAGCGAAGGGTCGATCTTTGAGCATGTGGTATGCTTGTATCTCTCGTGCATCTTGTAGGTCGAGGTACGGAGCGTCAGCTGGGTCCATCGTCAAGTGTGGGTGGACTTGAGGAGGAGCATCGTCTTCGTGCATCGGGCTCCTTCGCCGGTGTGGCGAGAGCTCGAACCTTGAGAGAGCCGGAGCTCCTTCTCAACGCTTGCCGAATGCTCCGGTGATCTTGCTCCCTATCCTCGCTCATGTTTGACAAGAACAAAGCAAGAACAAGAACTAGAACAAGGGTGATGTTAGCTTACTAGCTCTTGATCTTTGACGCGTTAGAATCATTGTGTGCAAGAGGTTTCTTGCACAAGCTCTTGGAGAATGGAAAGGTGTAGTGGGAGAGTGAGAATGTGAGAATGAGAGGGGTGGTGAGCTCTCCCGGGCACCTCGAATATTTATAGAGCAAAGCACCCGGTGACACGGGACCGAGAACAACGGCTACTTCGCCACGAGGCGGGGGACGGGCGGGCGGCGTCCCCGAGGCGGCGTCGCCGCAGCGCGGCGGCCGGCGCCGGGTGGCCTCCTCGCTGCCCAAATTTGGCGGGGTGGCAAAGAACGGTCATGTGCTGCTCCCGACCGTTGGTGCTTTGGCCGGTTTCGACCGTTGGCCCAAATTTTCGGATTTTCTCAAGTTTATTTTAATATTTTATGAAATGAAAAATTATTTTGGAATATGTTTTATATATTTTTATTTATGGCGTAATAAATGGGATGCTAAAAATCAAGAGTTTTATTTTATGAGTTAGGAAATTTTATATTTTATGTTTATATTAAATTTGATACTATATAGTTTTAGAAAGAAAAGTAAAGATTCATCTATATATGTATTTATTTATATATATATTTGTATTTATTTGAGTAAATAAATTCTGTAAGGAAGTAAATAAATACTTAATTTATTACTGACTTACCTTCTTGCTCCTTGTCTTGAAGAAAGCGGGGTTGATTTGAATATCTTCTCGCTTTTACTCCCAAGATTCCTTCTAGTGTAAGCTCATTGCTTTCCTTGGCGGGTGTAGGCTTTACCCGCCAGACCTTCGTGGTGGTCTTTGATGGTGAAGGTGTTGGGGTTGGTTGTTCCTTCCTTCTCCACACTTGTTTGGTAGGAGTGGCTTTGCTTTTTCCCTCGAAACTTCTTCTGTTAGGAGCATCATCTTGCTTGGGAGCCGCCTTTTTCCTTGGCTCCGGCTTTTGTTTTCTCAAAGTTTTGGCTAGTTGAGGGAGGTTCATGAACTTTTTGGGATCTATTACTATCTCCTTCAACTCTTGGGTGGTTGATCCGTACTTGATACGAATCATAGAACATTGCTCTTTGGCTTTCTTGGGCTTGATTTCGGGTTTCCTTCTATCGATTGGTTTAACGGTTTTGTAACCGTTAAAAAATGCACCGCATCTTGTTTCATCGGGGAGTTGGAACTTGATCCTTCCCTGTTCCCACGATATGGTGGTATTTGCTTGTGTTTAGGAACGATCTTCCCAAGAGTAGTGACATGTTTTCATTTTCCCCATATCCGTGACGATATAAAATCTGTGGGGATGTAAATCGTTTCTTCACCCGCACTAGAAGATCTTCTCGCTATTCCTTCGCTATCTTGATGGATTGGTCTCGCCATTTGGAGTTGCATTTTGATGGGGGTGAGTGGCGAACATCTCGGTGCATCACTTGTCTTCTTGGACATGATGTTGACGCTTGCCCCCAAATCACAAGAGGCTTTCTTGAAGACGTGCGGACCAATTGCACAAGTGATTGTTGGGTGCCCAGATCTGCCTTCTTTGCGACAAATGGTGACTCTACAAAAACATCTGGGCATGACTCCAAGGGTTACCAATCCTTGTTGTCACCATGTTAATCAAGTTTCATGAAGGTTTCGGCTTCGCCAAACCTTCTTTTGATTTAGGCGAAATAGCGTATGACATTTGAGAAATTTGAGTTTCAATCATTTTATTAAAGCTAGATTGATTCTGAACAGCAGTAGATAAATTTTCAAGTTTTGAACTAATGGATTCTAACATTTTATCATTATAAGATATTTTCTTGTTCGAGATTCATTAATCTTAGCTTGACCATAAACTAAATCTTTCAAAGAAGGTTGGTTTGAGTTATAATTGGAATTGTAATTGTAATTAAAACCATTATCTCCTTGTGGACGCCCTTGATTGTTCCACCTATTGTTATTGTTATTATTGTTACCATTGTTGTTACCTGGATGGAACCCATTGTTGATGAAGGCAAGCTCTTCACGAGTTTCGGGGCAGTTGCTGCCCGAATGTCCAAGCTCTCCACAGACTTCACAAGTCATCAATGCTTCTGGAGGTGGTAGAGTGTTGTTCATGACTTCCTTCTCGGTGGCTTGATCTCCCAATCTTTTAAGTAACAGTCCATCTTTGCAACTAGCATGTCCGTCTCCTTGACGTTGTGCATGCCTCTCTTCGTTAGGGCTCTCATCTTCTCCCCATGCTTGGTTCTCGATCATCTTCTCGATGAGCGCTTCAGCTTTTTCAACGGTGAGGGATGAAATGCCCCTCCAAAGCGGCGACATCAAGATGGCCCTTACACATGGGTGTAAGACCATTGTAGAAATTCTAAAGTACGAGCCATGTCTCCATGCCGTGATGTGGGCAGCAAGGATGTATTCTTGCAGCCTTTCCCATGCTTCAGAATTGGTTCATTTGGATTCTGCTGAAATTGGATATTCTTGCCCGCGGGGCATTGGTTTTGCCCATTGGGAAGAAACGCGTCTGAGGAATGCCGTGGAGCACTTGCTCCATGTGCCGACCGCTTTTTCTCTTTGTAAAACCATTGTTTCGCCTTCCCCACAAGGGAGAAAGGAAACAAAGCGGAGCTTGATCGCGTCCCCGGCGCGACGTCCTTGATCACTATAGTGTCACAAAGCTCCGTGAAGTTCTCAAGATGTGCATTGGCATCCTCGGGGCAATCCACGTAATGGATTTGCTGTACCATCGTGATGAGGCTAGTGCGGATCTCAAAATTCTTGTCTCCAACGTTGATTGCTGGCCCGGTGGGGACATTGCCCACCGCTGGTTGAGTAGTCACGAAGTGTCTTGGCCATGAGTGTTGATGAAGATGGTACGGTGATGATGGATTCAACCTCGGTGGATTAACGACAGTGTGTAACGGTACGAGACCGTCTATTTCTCGATCAATGCCTCCGGATTGTCAACGAAGTTGTTCGGTAGGTTGCGACCGATCATATATATCCCCTGTTTTCATCCACAAATGTGAAGAAAACAAAAAGAGTTAGCCCGCAAAGACTAGGGCTATCATTCATACATGTGGTTATAATCATCATATGCTAGCTTTATGATATTTTTTTAGAAAACCATGCCTTCCTCGCAAATGGGCGCTAGAAATGCTGGTTGATATTTCTTAACGACATTACCGTAAATAGATAATAACCCATTTCCTAAATTCACCGAAAATGCTTGTTGGCACTTCATAGTGCAATCTCTAAGAATAATATTCTCGAGATCACGTTAAGAGATATCGATGATAGATGGATTCATGTGTTTACTTGAAATCAATCGCAGCGCGCGCGGATCTATCATTGTAGCATTTCACCCGGTGGTATTCGGGTATCGTGATTTATATTTTCCCAAGGGAAGGCACGCTTGTTTGGTTAGCTAGCATGATGATGATGATGATCCACAATGTATTTATGAATAACCATTAGTCAATTGCGGGGGTAAGACGAATGATATTCGTGATAGTGACAAACACACATAAGCTACTACACCACTAGGGAGAGAAAAGGATAAAAGAGAATCTACAATGAGAAAGTGGTTCTAAATATTGCACATGGGTGAACTCTAGTTTAACATGTGAGGAGGCTAAATCATGATGGGATTACGATCATATATGATGAGGAGATGCCCGCAGCCTAGTCTCGCTAGCCGATGGACACTTTCGTAACTCCAACTCAACATCCGAACGTGGAGGAATACGATGGGCGAACATGGTCATCACCACCTGCCCCTACCTCACTACCGTGGGATGCCGACATTTCGATGATACTATAGACCTGGACACCACGTCCCACGTATATAGAAAACTACCTAAATCCCCCGACTCCGACCCTACGGATCGACAAGCAAGGATAAAGGTAAACCCGAAGGTACACCAAACCATCATAATCTACATAAACCGACCACTCTCTAGCGAGTCGACACATGACGGTTAATTCTATAATTAGCCAAGTCCTATCTACTAATATGTCAACTAGATCATAGTTCACACATTAATAAGATAACATGAGGGTAACTATACTCTAGTTCGAACGCATTGCAATATGAATATAAAGACTTGAATATTGAAAGGAACTCCATAATAATATTAATATTATCAAAAGATCCTTCCAAGGAGACAAGCCCTCCTTGAAGCTCAACCTTGCTCAAAACTACAACTAGGACTAAAGAAAGTGAGTGAAGTGCTCAAGGGTGTGTGTTGTGTCTTTTGGAAGGGGTGTGGCCTCTTATTTATAGGAGAATGAAAGTGGTTTTGGCGGGAGTTTTGGCGCCAAATCCCCCGAAAAGCACCGCCATGCACCGCCTCAACTCCTCCCGGCCGGACACGGAGACAAGGCGCGGCGGGATCGGCACGGGCTGCGGCGGTCGGCCCGGGTTTGGCCCGCCCCGCGCCCATCCTTCGCGTGTGGGTTGGTGGCCCGGTCTAGGTCACCTTCCCGAGGTGTTTTGGTCCGTTTTTGCTTCTTACGGCCCCGCCACGTTCCCCTTGGTCAAAGCGCATTTCCCGAGTTTGCACTTTACTTACTTTATTTGGCGTACTCTCACCTGTTTACGTGTTTGTTCCTGCAAAACAATTATTCTCGAATACAAGTGGAACTAGGTGAGTAGTAACCGCTTATTTGACATAAGTGTGTTCCATCTCTTAATTAGAGCTAAGTTGGCGGTATAAGATGTATGATAGTGACCGCCAACACTTGCCTTAATATTGATCCTTCTTCAATTCCAAAGCTCCAAGAGAAATCCTTCTTGATCACAATCTTCTTCGAGATCAACAACATAAAGCTCACTTGCCTACTTGATTCCAATCAGCAACACACAAACATTTGGATCCAATCATGCATGGCAAACGAGACTACAATTAGAACAAAGACACCAATAGTGGAAAACAGTTTAAAAAGTACATAAAACTATTCCGCATTCCCGACAAAGATAGTTGCATCATCTTGTGATTTTCATATCTCCAAAACCACAATAGCTATCGGACAATTCTTGCGCTCCGAGAAAGATATGGAAGTCTACTTTTGTCCAGAATTATTCCATAATTTTTGATGGTCCAAGGGCAGAGATACTAGCTGAAGAAGACAGACCGCTCCAAAAAGACAGGATATGGCGTATACAAAGAAACCAACCCGACTATTTATTTCATTAGTCCTTATACCTTAATCCTATATAAACTAAATGAAATTGTGGACAAACCAACAAGATCATTGCACTCAATACAAAAATCCAAATCAAACATATGCATAATAACAATTCAACAAAGCAATAGAGATGCACAAATCAAACAATGACTCAACTTTCGCTACTAACGTTTTGTTGCATAAGGGACATAAATTCCTACTTAAACACGCTGTGGTTATAGTGACATCCAAGGTACACCTTTGCGTGTGGATGGGCGGGACATGTCCTCCACTTCATTGATTCTTGAAAATCCAAAGACGACTTCTCCACCCATCATTCTCATCAAGAACTTCCTCATGATGTTGCCTTATCAAGGCCAACTCTAGTTGACTATCTTCTAGATTCTGATGGAGGACTTGGATTTTTGCGTCCATCTCCTTTATTTCTTCATCTTGCTCTCTACTAGGATCTTCCATAACTCAATGAGAATTACCGGTAGTCGCCGAGGGAGATACTTTCTCTTGTCATCCTTCATCTCTTCATAGTGTTTCTCGGGATATCCCTCCTTGTGATGTGTGCTTCTATGCTCCACTGTCTCTTAAACTTAAGATGTGTCCACTTAATGCATCTTTACTCCACTTGAGCATGTTGATCTGGGTACCGGTCTTGCAATATATTGACCAACTAAGGATGAAAGAAAACAAAGACGCCCACTTCTAACTAGGCTTAAGGCCCCTACAATCGGACGGAGTCGATACCAATTTGACACGTTTTAATCTGCGGTAAGCATTTTAGTAAGTCAAAGTTTTAGCATTTATTTAGCAATAAGTTATGCTTAACCCATTAACCCACATTATCATCATAAACATCTTTCTCATGACAAATCCGTCGTCATTCGGGCCCATCATCATCATCTCATGTCCATGTCTCAAGATCATCTCTATTCTCAGAATGTCTCCAAGGCCGCTCATGACCGCGAACACCTACCGATATATCGCTTTAATTAACTCTAACGTAGAGGTGTACACTTTCACTACGGGTCATGGTTTCCACCGCAGTAGGTTCGTGACTCCCAAAACAAATGAAAACCATATAAAGCCGTTCAAAGGTCCCCCTAAGAATATTAATGGCCAACAGAGCTACAACCCCGTTTCTCCCAATTCTGGCAAACCATCAACAAAAGTAGGTAAAACCCTTGAACAACTAAAGCCAGAGCCATGTGACCCCCATAGTTGTACTGTATATCCCGGATGATCACGACAGATAAGTCCTTACGAGAGTCTAGAGCATCATGTAAAAGCATGAGCCCGACTCAAGTCATGTTGCCAACATTCAAAACTTAACCATCATATCACATATTCATTCATATCATAATTATTTATGTACAGCACTAGCAAAAACTACCCATATGCAATAACCCATAGGATTCAATGAACAAGATAACTGGATAGGATGTCCTTAAGGTTGACAAATTAGACACATGCATATGATTAAGTGATTAACGGTGAATAGGTAACAAGGATAGTCCCATGCTATACTTGCCTTAATATTGATCCTTCTTCAATTCCAAAGCTCCAAGAGAAATCCTTCTTGATCACAATCTTCTTCGAGATCAACAACATAAAGCTCACCGTCTACTTGATTCCAATCAGCAACACACAAACATTTGATCCAATCATGCATGGCAAACAAGACTACAATTAGAACAAGACACCAACAAAGGAAAAAATACTTTAAAAAGTACATAAAACTATTCCAGATTCCCCGACAAAGATAGTTGCATCATCTTGTGATTTTCATATCTCCAAAACCACAATAGCTATCAGACAATTCTTGCGCTCCGAGAAAGATATGGAAGTCTACTTTTTGTCCAGAATTATTCCATAATTTTTGATGGTCCAAGGGCAGAGATACTAGCTGAAGAAGACAGACCGCTCCAAAAAGACAGGATATGGCGGATACAAAGAAACCAACCCGACTATTTATTTCATTAGTCCTTATACCTTAATCCTATATAAACTAAATGAAATTGTGGACAAACCAACAAGATCATTGCACTCAATACAAAAATCCAAATCAAACATATGCATAATAACAATTCAACAAAGCAATAGAGATGCACAAATCAAACAATGACTCAACTTTCGCTACTAACGTTTTGTTGCATAAGGGACATAAATTCCTACTTAAACACGCTGTGGTTATAGTAACATCCAAGGTACACCTTTTGCGTGTGGATGGGCGGGACATGTCCTCCACTTCATTGATTCTTGAAAATCCAAAGACGACTTCTAAAGTGTACACCTCTGCGCATAGTTAATTAAACCGATATATCACCCGTGTTCGCGGTCATGAACGGCCTTGAGACATTACGTAATAGTGATAATACTGAGACATGGACATGAGATGATGATGATGGAACTGAATGACGACGGACTGTCATGAGAACGATGTTTATGATGATAATGTGGGTTAATGGGTTAAGCATAACTTATTGCTAAATAAATGCTAAAACTTTGACTTACTAAAATGCTTACCGCAGCTTAAAACGTGTCAAAAGTTAGGCTTGCGATCAACCAGTCAGTCGTTCCCTGTGGTGCCTACATCAGAAGAACAGAGAGTCTTTCCGTTGTTCCGCTAGCTGAGGTTATTTGTTTTTATATTACGTTCGTTATATTTTAAGCATAGTGAATTGATACTCCATTTATTTGTAAACTATATGTGAGATTTGACTTCGGGGCTCGCATATAGCATCGTCTGGTTTTGTTCTTAAAATTGAACGGCCTTGGAGACATTACGTAATAGAGATGATATTGAGACATGGACATGAGATGATGATGATGGAACTGAATGACGACGGACTGTCATGAGAACAATGTTTATGATGATAATGTGGGTTAATGGGTTAAGCATAACTTATTGCTAAATAAATGCTAAAACTTTGACTTACTAAAATGCTTACCGCAGCTTAAAAACGTGTCAAATCCTTTTGAGTTTAGGCCTAAACCACACACTCCATTAAATCAAATGCACCGACATGAATGCACATACATGTGTCTAGCTCCTATGATAGATTTTAAATAATGAAAAATATTATTTTTCCTATATTCTTATGATAAAAAAATTCATAATTAAATCAATTTTAAAACTATTTCAAAAGAGCTAAAATTTGGGGTGTTACACTTAAAATCTTAGTGATTAACATCATAACCTATTTATATTCCACCTTCATACCCGCGGCAACACGCTGGAATCCTTCTAGTTCATCTATAAAGAAAATAAGCAAATGAATTTGGTTGCGGTTTCCTATGACAAAACACACGTATAACGACATTATAGTAGTAGGTCGGGTGTCAAGTTCAGTTTCTACAACTCTATATATCCATCCGAGGATACAATTATCACCTTTCCTCACTAGCTTACGTAAAAAAATTCAGGTCACTGTTGATGCCACCGTTGGATGGAATTCACTCAAGTAGCTTTGTCACCCGAACAGATTTCAAAATTTCAACACGAAACTAGCAAATCCCTAATATTTATACAGCTCAATCCTGTAATAGGCTGTCTATGAGGACTACACAATCCATAGAGGCACGATCATAAAAAAATGTAGTTCGAATAGAGGGATATAAACAAACCAGAGTTTTAGTAACAGCTCATTTAGTAGGAACATTTTTGTAAGACAAGATAACAACATTATAGTAGCAAAGTAGGTGTCAATTTACGTATGTACAACTCAAAATATCCATGTGACGATTGAATTATACAGTTCAATTTTGCAATAGGCGGTTTATGAGGACTACACAAACCAAAGGCGGAGAACAAAAAAATGTACTTTAGGAGAAGAGGGATACAAATAAACCGTAGTTTAGTAACAGGATTCATTATAGTTATAGTAGCAAATGTGTGTCAAGTTTAGTACCTACAACTCAAAATATCCATGTGAGGATAATTATACAGTTCAAATTTGTAATAGACAGTCTATGAGGGACTACACAATCCATAGAGGCACAGATTACCAAAAAAAAAAAAAGTTCACGAATAGAGGAATATAAACAAACAAGAGTTTGGCAACAGCTCATTTAGGGCATGTTCGGTTGCGCTTTCTATGAGAAAGGCGCAGAGGAAGTCTATGAGGACTACCCAATCCGCAGAGGCACGGATCACAAAAAATATAGTTCGTGAAAAGAGGCACGCACAAGATTGATGGGCTACATATCGAACCGTAGAATCACCGGGTGGAGGAAGAAGCCGCCGGAGAAGGTGGTCGTGGGCGAAGCGGCGTCGGGCTTGAATGGCGCGACGAAGTCGGGCGGTGGCGGTGACGGCGGGCGGATGAGGCGGCCGGAACCCTAGAATCGCCTCGTGAGGAGGAGGACGAGGAATGAAATGAATCGCCCGTGAGGGGATAAAGAATGAAATGAATCGCATTTTCGCCCACTAATTTGATCGAAAGCACGAACTCGCTCATCTTCCTTTTCCCTGCACCAAGAGCGCTACCGAGATCCCTCGTGGAAAACCGTGCCACCGCGCCTCGAGCCATGGAGAACCTTCGCAGAGGTGCTTGAGCACATAGCGCTCCGCGTCGCCATGTCCGCAGAGCATTCTATGGAGGGCCTCATGAATCTAAGGGCCACCTTTCCCTCGGCACGAGAGGCGTGCCCTCGCGCCATAGTGGGATTCGGAGCATCCCGGACTGGTCTGGACCGGCAGGATTAACTGGGGCGCGCGTATTACTCGCGCCCGGTTTCGCGAAGTCTCATCACCGACCTCGCCAAGTTCGGCAACACGGAGGCGTGTTTCAAAGCGGCGTGTCTGCTGGAGTGTTCGTGGAAGGTCGCGGCACGCCTCACCGCCGCCGACTTGCTGGAACAAGCCGCCAAATCAGGGCATGAACTCGCTCGGTATGTGCACGCTCTTGCGCTCTCTGAGCCGAGAATGCCGCCGCCGATGATGACCATGCCCGAGAGGTGTTGCGCGAGGTGGAGCGCGATACGGCGGGCGACGATGGCTCCACGGAGGACCGAGAATCGTGCAATGCTCCGCGGACAGCAAAGGGTAGTCTTGCACGACGACTGGTGGTGCCCCATGTGGTGAGGTCCGCATCTTCCTCCTCCTGCCAAACCAAATACCCTCGCGGGATCATCGCGCGTAAGAGCGAGAACGTGTGGTGCCATGAACCTATGGGTGGAGGGAGCGTGGCAGCAGACTCCACTCGCAATGCGAGGAGTGTAGGATCCGCGATGAGTGTAGGGAGGTTGTTTGTGCAAGCACGCGCTGGTGGTGGGCATGAGTAGCGTGTGGACTCGCATGAATCTATGTATATGTTGATGATGATGACAATGCACCCATGCATTGCATTATGTGATCTATCTTACTTTTGGTGCATGATGGATGATTATGTGGTAATTCGTGTTATATTCATTCATGTTTGCGATGACCGCCGCCCGCGACCTTGCGTACCATGGCCGCCGCGAAAGCACCTCGGCGTTGCTAGCTAGCTAGCCGCCTCCCATTCTGAACTCTCTCCCTTCTTTCTTACCTTGCCACCTCGAGGCTCGTTGGCTTGACGGTTATGCTTGTGCCGCTGATGGCGCCTTGGAACGCCGCCGTCCGGCCAGTTCACGCCCGCGCGTTCAATCGTTCTCCACGGCAACCCCCCCTCTCGACCCGCCCCCTCATCGCCCGAGTCTTCAAAAGCGTCTACACCGCGTTTACGATGCTTTCCATCCCGTCCATTTAACCTCGGCCAGTCCTCGCCGGCCGGAGTGTCGCTCCCCGCTCCACCGTGCCCGCCCGCCACCGTCGGCGTCAAACTCGGTACCGCCTAAACCCGCCATCCGATAGCAAAGAAAGGAACGCTTGGTTCTCTGGGGATCACGGTGGTGGTCCTCCCGTCTGAAATCTCATGTTTGGTTTTGGAAATTGATGACACACTTGTGGACTAATCCTTTTCTCTAAGTGTGTGACTTAAGAAAGGATTAGATGGATGACAAGGAGCATGATGATCATGAACATGGACAATGCTCGGTGGACTTGATGGATCGTCAAGCTCGGTGATCGGGCTTGAGAGGAACCCGAGAGATCAAGGCAAAGGTATCTTGATAGGGTTTTTCTTTCGGGTGATCAAGACACGATAGAGCGTGTGATCACATTATAGGATAGATAGCCGACTATCAAGAGGGGATGCCGCGACAATCCTTTGGTGAAGTGCTTCTAGGTCCAATTGACTTGCATATTGCATTGAGGACATGAGAGCACTAACTTCGATCTTGCCTAACATCTCGACGTGCTAACATTGGTGATAACGTGATCATCTTGGACGTGTTGGCAACCTACGGCAAGAGGCGAAGCAAGTTTGAAGAAAAGAGCAAAGAAAAAGATGGAGAAGCAGCTGTCCAGGGGCGACCGGACGACGCCGGTGCGACGGACGCACTCACCGGAGCGCCCGGCCGTCAGGCTCGCGTAGAGCCCTCGCAGCGGTTTTTGCCGGACGCGGAGGACCGGACCACTGACCGGATGCTTCCGGTGTCGGCCGGATCCGCCGATCGGACGCACGGCGAAGGGGGCGCCACCGGGGCCCAACCCTTTGTCGGTTGTGACCGAAGCGATGACCGGGACTCGCGGACCAGCCGGTGGTGGTTCCCGGCGGTCGCGTCCGGCCACCCCAAGCAGAGAGCAAATTTTTTGAGCAACGGCTCCATTTCGAGAGGAGCCCTATATATACTTGGTTGGCTGGTTCCTTAGGGCTCTCTCTGCACATTTGAAGCTTCCAACTTGCTAGTGAGCATTTGATACTCCTCTCCACTCATCTCCCCAACTCTAACTCGAATTTTTGGTGAGATTGAGAGTGATAGAAGTGCATTGCATTGCTTGGTTGCATCTAGAGCACTTTATCCTTGGAGAAGCCGCGGATTCTTGTTTCTCTTTGGAATTTGCCCTGCCTCCCTAGCGGCTTGGAGCAAGAGGCGGTGTTGAGCCCGAGTGGAGCTTGTTCGAGGCCACACCGGTGGTTATTGTGAGGGGTTGAGCCTTACCCCCGCGAGAGGTTCGCGAAAGGCGTCACTAGTGGATTGCTCGTGGCTTGTTGGACCCTCTCTTGTGATCGTTTGCTTGAGCGCCCATAGGGGTTTTGGCACCGCCATTGCTTAGCAACCGTCAAGTGAGTGTGTCGCCACAACGGGGACTAGCGTGCCGGCAAGCACGTGAACCTCGGTGAAAAAATCATCGTGTCAACCTTGTTGTGCTCGTTGGAGATTTCTTGTTGATCACGGTGATTGGCTTCCACCTCTACACATCGACGCCGGTATATCGCTCACTACTCCACGTGTATTTACATTGATATATCTTGTGTAGCTTTGTTTAGCTTGTTAGCTTGAGTAGTGTGTTAGGTTGCTTAGTCTTGTTAGTTCCTAGTTGTAATCTAGTTAGAATTGCTTGTTCACCTAGGAGTAAACTAGCGACATAGCTTTTGAGTGGATTAGAGACAATAGAATTGACTTGTGGCTTGCATAGCTAGCTTATTGCATTGCTTAATAGCCGCCATCTTACTTACTAATCCGGTGCTTAGTGTTGTTGCGAGAATTTTTATTAGGCTATTCACCCCCTCTAGCCATTAGGACCTTTCAAGTGGTATCGAGCCGAGGCACCATATTTGAGTGGCTTAACATCCAACGGTGATAAACAATGGCTACGTTTCATGTCAACAACACCAAGAAGGCGCCACCTTTTGATGGCACCAACTTTGGGCATTGGAAGTTGAAGATGACCGCACACCTCAAGCAAATCAATAGAGAAGTGTGGATTGTGACCGAGAACAAGTTTGAGGTGGCAAAGCCAAATGAGCCAACCGCCGCGGAAGAGAAGAAGATATATGCCAATGATGTGGCCGTGAGTGCTTTTCATGAGGCATTCAATGATAGAGTGTTTGAGCAAGTCAAGTCACTCACCATCGCCCATGACATTTGGAAGAAGCTAGAAGAGTGCTATGAGGGCACTGAAGGTGTCAAGCAAGCAAAAGCCTACATCAAGCTAGAGCAATTCAATAGCTTCAAGATGGAGGAAGATGAAAGTGTGCCGGAGATGTTCCACCGCATGTAAGTATTGGTGAATGATCTCAATGCACTTGGTGAAGATATCAAGGACACAACATTCAACATGAAGTTCTTGAGGTGCTTACCGAGAGATTCGAGATGCTCAAGACGGTTTTGGTGAAGACCAACTTGAAGACCTTAACACCAAACCAATTGCTTGATGAGGTAATGACCGATGATTCATTTAGAGATGATTCAAAGAAGCAAGAGCTCATCAACAAGGCCAACAAGAAGGCTAAGGATGAGGACAAGAAAGATGACAAGAAAGGGCTAGCACTCAAAGCTAGTTCTTCATCCAAGGGAAAGAAGAAGGAAGAATCAAGTGATGAAGAGGATGGCACTTCTACAAGTGGGAGTGAAGTTGATGAACAATTGGCCCTCTTTGTGAGAAGATTGGGCAAATATGTGAAGAAGACATACATCAACAAGAACAAGAAGAAACAATCATCCAAGAAGAAGACCAAGGATGGCAAGAATGAAGGCAATATGACATGCTTTCGGTGTCATGATGATTGCCATCTTATTGCGGAGTGTCCATATGAGAGTGATGATGAGAAGGGCATCAAGAAAGCAAGAAAGAAGAATGATGCCAAGAATGAGAAGGAGAAGAAGCCCAAGAAGAAGAATGAGTCACATGTGGCTATGTGGGATAGTGATGGCTCATCCTCTTCAAGTGATGAAGAAGAGGAGAAGAAGAAGAAGAAGGGACAAGCTCACCTTGCTATGCATGACAAGATCTCCCTCTTCGATACTCCTTCCTCATGCTTCATGGCTAAGGCCACCAAGGTACAATCTATCACTAGTGATGATGATGATGATAGTGATAGTGATAGTGATGATGAGAAGCAAACACCCACTAGGGAGGAATTACAAAGCATGCTTGATGATTGCATTGTTATGTTCAAGCAAAGTAGAAAGGAATGCAAGGGCTTGCGTAAGGAAACAAAGAGCCTTAAGCAAGAACTTGGTGAGCTTCGGGCATCTTATGAGAATCTAGAGGTAGATCATAAGAAGCTTGAGAAAACTCATTCTAAGTTAGAGAAAGCTCATTCCTCTCTACTTGAAGAGCACAAGTTGTGCTTAGTTGTTGAAAATGTTGATACATCCAATGCAAGCATTATGTGTGACATTCTTGTTGATGAATCAACCCCCAAGTGTGAGACCTCCACTAGCTCTATCACTAGCATATCCATCTCTAGTGAAGATAATGACAACCCTATGCTTATCCATGAGAATGCTTGTTTAAAGAGGAAAGTAAAGGAGCTCAATCACACCTTGGCTAAGGCCTATGGTGTCGAGGACCGCTTGCTTATGTGCTTGGGTAGCCAAAGGGCATCCTTATACAAGGAGGGCTTAGGCTATATCCCCAAGAAAGGCAAGGCCGCCCTTGTAACTCACAAGACACGTTTTGTGAAGAACAATGGTAGCTATTGCAAAGCTTGCAAGCAAGTTGGTCACTTAGAGCACAAGTACATGAACAAGAGGACCAATGTTTCTTCCATCAAGCTTGATAATTCATATATGCTTGTGAAGAAGAACAATGGTGTTCGTGTAAGGTATATTGGTACACCACGGATGGGCTCAAAGAAGAAAGCCATTTGGGTACCAAAGGCCTTGGTGACTAACCTTGAAGGACCCAAGCAACATTGGGTACCTAAGAAGAATTGATCTTATTTTGTAGGTCAATTACCGTGTCGAGGAGAGCATTGGATAATGGATAGTGGGTGCACTCAACATATGACCGGGGATTCTCTTATGTTCAAGTCAATTAGCATCAAGGGCATTGACAAGAAGGGTAGTGTTTTGGGTCTTGGCAAGATTGCAATTACACAAGCGAAGACTCTATCCAAAGTGTTGCTAGTGGACAATCTTGATTACAATCTTTTGTCGGTTTCTCAACTTTGTGACCTTGGCTACAAGTGTATATTCACAAGCCAAGAAGTTGAAGTGGTTAGTGGTGATGGTGCCAATATGATCTTCAAGGGATTTAGATATGGTGATCTCTACCTTGTTGATTTCAAGTCAAAAGAAGCCAAGTTGACAACATGTCTACTCTCACAAGCTAGCAAAGGGTGGTTGTGGCATAGAAGGCTTGGTCATGTTGGAATGAAGCAATTGAACAAGTTAGTGAAGCATGACTTGGTTAGAGGCTTGAACGATGTGAAGTTTGAGAAGGACAAACCTTGTGGAGCATGTCAAGCCGGCAAGCAACATGGCAATGCACATCCAACTAAGAGTACAATGAGTACAAGCAAGGCATTTGAGTTGCTACATATAGACTTGTTCGGGCCAACTTCATATTCTAGCATTGAGGCAACAAGTATGGTTTTGTCATAGTTGATGACTACACAAGATATACATGGGTGTTCTTTCTTCATGACAAGAATGATGTATTTGAGCTTTTCAAGACTTTTGTCAAAAGGGTTCAAAATGAGTTTGAGACCAGAACACCCGTGTTTTTACATCATTTTAAAATTTACTAAAAATTTGAACTTTTTCGAATTACAACTAAAACTTGATTTATTTTCCCCGCTAAACCAAAACCTTGCTTTCAAAACCCCCTCGCATTTCAAAAAATCCCACCGTATAGAAAAAACTAGGTCCCTTTGCTTGTTGCTTGCCGAACTTTATGGTGACCATGGATGCAAGGTAAGTGCTAGATTTAAAATTATGGAAATATTGCATGAGTAATGATTTACAAGTTACCTCTGGGAATAAAACATCGAACCTCGTGTGTACTAAAATATTTATAAATACTTTTACGAGCACAACAAACAATTATCTTCGACCATAAAGTCGTAGAGGTACAAATGTGCTTGAGAAAATATTTATATTATATGTCATACACGAAATAATGAGAGAGAGAGGATATGTGTGTATATACATATATGTCTAATTATACAAGTGACCTTGGATAAATATTTTCCATGAATTAAAGTCATGGGAAGACATGAGAGCTTGTATAAATGATGAGGACATATAATTGTTTACACACATATGAGAAATAGGGAGAGAAAGAATGGTAGAAAAGAGAAATAGGGAAAAGGAAAATAGAAAAGGAAAAAGAGAAAAGGGAATCAGTCTTGGGCTCATTCTTCCCTCCTCCCCTCTCCTCGCCCAAAGAAACCCTTCTCCTTCCCTCCCTTCCCGCGCCACCGAGTGGGCCGGCCCACAAGAGCGAGCCAGCAGCCCAGGCCAGTTCCCGACGCGCTGGAGCCCGCTTTTCCTTTTCCTCCTCGCCGCGCCCCACCGACCCGCTGGAGCCGCCGTCTTCTTCCTCCTTCGTTCGCCGAGGACCGCCGCGCGCCCGCCGCCGGCCGGGCCCCGCCCCGCGCACCGGCTGCCCTCGTAAGGGAGAGACCGACACACAAGGGGCGGCACGAAGCCCCTCGCGATGTGACGCGGCCGCAGCCGCAGCCGCCTCACCTTGACCCGCGCACGACAGCCGCCACTAACGCGTGCGTGGAGTCCGCCGCGGGCCGCGCGACCGACGAGGCGTCACCGAGCCGTGGACGACGACGATGGCACAAAGACCCTCCCTAGCATCCCTAGCCGTGACACCTAGACGACGCCACTCATACAGCAACAAGAAGTCAATCGGCACAAGAAGTCCACGAGCCAAGCTCGGGCGCATCGCCATGGCGGCGCCGACCGCCACTTGTGGATGACGAGACGCAACGACGACCGGCCACCAACGCCACGGATGCCGACGGGCTACCGAGGAGCCGCTTGAGGTCGTAAATGGCTCTCGACGAACGGTCGGAAAGATCTCGTGGAGGTGGAGTTCGCCGGCCGAGAGCCCGACGGCGAGGCTATAAATAGCCTCCCCCGGCTCACGATCGAGCACACCAATCCCCTCACGAGCCCGGCCCGACCCGAACACACCAGCCTCGCCTTGGCCACCCTCCTTCCCTCTCCCTCGCGGGCGTTCCCATTTCCCCCAAATCGGAACTCCGCCGCCGCACGGCTAGGTCATCCCGCCCCCGCCGCCATAGTCGCCGTGGATCAAGGTGGTCGGTCGAGAGTCCTCCGGAGTCCTACTCTTTCAATTGCCCCTCTTTTCTGTACCGCCTTTGTAGCCCGGTGTCCGAGCGCCGCCGCCGTTGGGAATCCGCCGTGGCGCCGCCACCGAGGGGAGACGAGCTACCTCGCCGCCCGGACCTACACCAACGGGTTCGGGACCGCCGGCGAGGATGCCGACAAGCCCCTCGCGGCCAGGGGATAGGCCGGACCTAACGGCCGCGGACGCCGTCACCCATCGACCAGAATGGGAAGTCGACACGCCACCTCCCGCTCCCCACCGCCCCCGATCCGTTAGGGCAACGCGGTGTAACCCACGTGGAGTCGACGTGGTCGCCACCGTGATGTCCGCTTGGACCCACGTGGTGTCCACGCCGTATGGATGCGGTCCCGTGTACACACGATCAATTGCTAGGTCTACCCGGTAATTGTACACGGTGTTGTAAAAGTAGACCTTCCATGTCCTAAAAATTCCCGAGAAAATTTGTAAATTCATTATTTGATTTATAGAATTTTATCATGTAATTAGTTCTAATATTATTACATGATAAAATTATATTATAATATTACCCTAATGATTCAATTAGGGATTAATATTATAAAATCCATATCTCATGCAAATTAATTCCGTTTCGCGTGAAACGACTTCCATAATTTATCTAAAATCTAGCTCTATGCATCTAACCCATTGCCACCATAATGTTCTATGTTTGTTTTGTGTGCTATAGTACAAGCTAGGGTTTATCGCCGCCGCAAGTAGATTCGACGACCCGATTAGAAGCTTCCCGCTCGAGCAAAGCTAGAGCGCCGACGCCGGTGCCGATTCGTAAGAACCTCCCGTGCAAGTCCTTACCCCCTTAATCATGACCTTAATATGATGATATAATGATGATGATAATAATAAATCGGATTAGTAAATAGTGGTGTGAGCCCGATAACGTAGCTATGGAGCTAAGCCGATGACGAATCATCCACGTTATCTACGCCATACGCTGTGATCAAGAGAAACATGAGAATGCCTAATGAACCCTAACCAACAAAAAAGAGGTGAGTAGTGGTAGTCCGGTAGAGCCTAAATACCACGCCGGGAATCGCCAGGGGGGTTCCTCAGAGAGATACTCGCCTCCCTAAGGACCGGTTCATAGACCTTCTACCTAGTATAATGTTACGCATGCCCACACGCCGTTTATGGGGCGGCTTGATTCACACCCCGTTGGGTTGAGGTATAATTGGGATCCAAGGTGGCCTGAAAGCGTGCAAGCGACCTATTAGGAGCGTATGTGGGGAGAGTGGCCCCATGTCCGGTTGGCGTGGATGCTTCGAAAGTGGTCTTCCACGGAAGTGTTTGGGCGCGGTGGCGCAAAGGCTAGAGGCACATATTGATGATTTGAGATTGAGAGTGGTGTTGATGAAGATAGGTTGGGTAATTAGGTATTACCCAGAAAAGCCGTGGGTGATTTGGTATCACCATATTGTCTAGGTGATGCGTCATCTTAGGGTGGCGTGTTGTCCTTCTAACCCCCGAGAAGTCGTGGTGAAGATTATACCAATATACCTAGGGTAGCACCCAAGCGGTACGGATCTCGTTAGGCCTGCCGGAGCCAATGACGCCCGTGTAAGACTGTGCCTATCGTGTGGGGAAATTTGTACACCTCTACGAGTTAATTGAATCTATTCGAATAGCCACGCCCTTGGAATGGGCAAGTGCTAGGGCCTAACATCTATGATTAGACATACATTTTGATGATGACTAACATGTGGTGTCATGACAAATGGTGATGACATGAGATAAACCGAACTAGCGAGAGCGCTTTTAGAGACTCGCTAGGGCCCAAACCCTTAATAATTACAACCCCCGGTTGGGACTTGCCGAAACGCTTTGTACTCACCCCTCTATTTTTTTTTACGTATATCGGCACATGTGAAGGTAAGATCGACGACGAGGTAGAGGATAGCGTATCGTAGGAGTTTGAGAGGTGTTTGCTTAGAGAAGGACGTTGAAGCCCGTGATTTCATCCGTGCACAAGTTCGCACGTGGAGTACGGGGGGCGTGTCATAGTTAATCCACCGCTTCTCGGTTGGCCAACTCGATATTGCGACCCGACTTGGTGACCCTTCATCGCCACCGTAAGCCCCCTTTCCATCCTATATTTCTATAGCTCTCGGTTTATTATTATTTCTGTTTACCAATATTCATTACTAATAGACGTGTTTGTGGCGTGATCCTGGCGCAAACACGTGCGATTAACGACCCATTAAAAGTGGGGCGTGACAGAGACATCCATCAAGAAGATTAGGAGTGACAATAGAAGTGAATTCAAGAATACAAGAATTGAAGAGTTATGTGATGAGCTTAGAATTGGACATCAATTCTCACCAACCTACACTCCTCAATCCAATGGTGTAGTTGAGAGGAAGAATAGAACCTTGATTGAAATGGCAAGATCAATACTTAGTGAGTACAGTGTTAGCCATTCCTTTTGGGCCGAAGCAATCAACACGGCTTGCTATTGTAGCAACCGTCTCTATTGTCATGGAATGCTTGGCAAGACACCTTATGAGTTGCTAAATGGAAGGAAACCCAACATTGGTTACTTTAGAGTCTTTGGATGCAAATGCTACATTCTCAAGAAAGGCACAAGATTGGGCAAGTTTGACAAGAAGTGTGATGAAGGGTTCCTAGTTGAATATTCAACCACAAGCAAAGCTTATAGAGTTTGGAACTTGGGAAGTGGCAAACTTGAAGAAGTCCATGATGTTGAATTTGATGAAACCCAAGCCTCTCAAAATAAAGTTGAAAATCATGATGATGTGAGTGGTTCCAACTTGGAGAATGCAATGAGGACAATGGATATTGGTGACATTCGGCCAAGGCAAATTGATGATGATGATGACACTCCATTGCCCACCACTATGGTTGAGATTGGTACAAATGAAGCTAGCACTTGTGGCACTCAAGATGAAGATCAAGATCAAGAGCAACAAGCTAGTCCATCCACTCATCCTAGTCATCAAGTGCAAGTGATGCAACCATCCAACATTGCAAGAGACCATCCCATTGATCAAATTGTCGGTGACATCAATAGTGGAGTGGTTACTAGAAGAAGATTAGCATCTTTTGTGCTCACCATGCCTTTGTAGCACAAGAAGAACCGAGAACATTGAAATGCACTAAAGAAGGAAGATTGATCAATGCCATGCATGAAGAGTTGAACAACTTCAAGAGAAATGATGTATGGGAATTGGTGGAAAGGCCTAAGGACTATAATGTGATTGGAACCAAGTGGGTCTTCAAGAACAAGCAAGATCAAGATGGAATTATAGTGAGAAACAAGGCAAGGCTAGTAGCTCAAGGGTACACTCAAGTAGAGGGTCTTGACTTTGGAGAGACCTATGCACCGGTTGCTAGACTTGAAGCAATTAGAATCTTGCTTGCTTATGCATGTGCTCATGACATCAAGCTCTATCAAATGGATGTGAAAAGTGCATTCTTGAATGGCTTCATCAATGAGTTGGTGTATGTTGAACAACCCCCGGGCTTTGAAGATGAAAAGTATCCCAATCATGTCTACAAGTTGAAGAAAGCTTTGTATGGATTGAAGCAAGCACCTAGAGCATGGTATGAGAGGTTGAGAGATTTTCTCCTCTCTAAAGGGTTCAAGATGGGAAAGGTGGACACCACTCTCTTCACCAAGAAGATTGGCAAAGACTTGTTTGTGTTACAAATATATGTTGATGACATTATCTTTGGGTCAACCAATCAAGAGTTTTGTGAAGAGTTTGCCAAGATGATGGCCAATGAGTTTGAAATATCAATGCTTGGAGAACTCACATTCTTCCTTGGACTCTAAATCAAGCAATTGATGAATGGCACATTCATTAGTCAAGACAAGTATATCAAAGACATGATCAAGAAGTTTGATCTACAAGATGCCAAGTCAATGTCCACACCAATGGCAACCAATGGAAGCCTAGACCCCGATCCAAGTGGCAACATGGTTGAGCAAAAGAAGTATAGGTCTATGATTGGTAGTTTGCTCTATGCAACCGCATCAAGACCGGACATAGCATTTAGTGTGGGCATGTGTGCTAGATATCAATCCGATCCAAGAGAAAGTCACCTCAAAGCAACAAAGAGAATTGTGAGGTACTTGAAGGGCACACAAGATGTTGGACTATGGTATCCAAAGGGATCCAAGTTTGATTTGATTGGATATTCAGATTCGATTATGGAGGATGCAAGATCAATGAATGAGCACAAGTGGCACATGTCAATTCCTTGGAAGGTCACTAGTATCATGGTCTTCAAAGAAGCAAAATAGTGTTGCTCTTTCAACCGCCGGCCGAATACATTAGTGCGGGAAGTTGTTGCACTCAATTGCTTTGGATGAGGTCAACATTGAAGGATTTTGGATTTCAATTTGACAAAGTCCCTTGTATTGTGACAATGAAAGTGCAAGGAAGATGACCTAAAATCCAGTTCAACATCCAAGAACAAAGCACATTGATATAAGGCACCACTTCATAAGAGATCATCAACAAAAGGGTGACATTTGTATCATGGGCATTGGCAATCAAGATCAACTAGCCGACATATTCACCAAGCCACTTGATGAGAAGAGATTTTGCATGCTAAAGGGAGAATTGAACATTATTGACTTCTCCAACTTGAGTTGATGCACCCCACTTATATGACATGCCTCTCCTTCGACAAAACCCAAGGTAAAAGTTGGTTGTCATGGCATTCATATTTGCTAAGGACTTGTTAGTGCATCTAGCCATCATGCATGCTTAATAGGCTCATTCATGAAAAATAAAATGATTTCAATGTATGTATGGCACCACTATTGCTTTGAATGCTTTTATGAACTAGTGGTGGCATATGACATGTTATGTGCTTGCAATCCTAGTGTCAACTCTAGAAAATGCGCTATTGATGTGTATTCTAACATGGTACAAGATAACCCTTATGCAAATGAGGTGTGAAAAAAGCTTGTCCTTGGTTCAAACTTGAATACATGGAAAGGCAAGTGATCTAGATGAGACCACATGTGATACTTTGATTGACTTGATTTCTCTCATTTATACCTTTTTGGTGATTGTTGACAAAGGGGAGAAATAAGTCACAAAGATGTTGGAAAGGATCACACAAATAGGGGGAGCAAGCTCATAGACTATTTGTGCATTTGTTTGTGCATGATCATAATGTGATGTTGCATTGGCAATCTAAAATCAATATACATGATTGCTTGGTGTATGCTAGTTTTTGAAAATTGATTGGTGTTTGACCAACTAGCATGCATAGGATGTATCTAGACAAAGCTCACATTTTAGCTTATAATGTTGATCTCATGGGGTATGTTGAGTTTTTTATGAATGTCTAGTTACATGATGCTAAGGACTCCGATGGTTTCACGCTTTAAAGGTCCAAATTCTAGAACCTTAGCATCTCTTTTGGTATTAGTATCTTTCCCCAAGATTTCTATCCATACATATGTGCCAACTTGATCCAAACACTTGGAAGCACATATGTAGGGGAGCTACTACTACCAAAACCGAACCTTGAAATGTTTGTCCAATCCTTGATTCATGATCAAATTCCTATGGGTAAGCAATTCAAGTTCAATTGAATTTTATTTCATATCTTTGTGAGTTTGGTTGTCATCAATTACCAAAAGGGGGAGATTGAAATCTCATGTTTGGTTTTGGAAATTGATGACACACTTGTGGACTAATCCTTTGCTCTAAGTGTGTGACTTAAGAAAGGATTAGATGGATGACAAGGAGCATGATGATCATGAACATGGACAATGTTGGTGGACTTGATGGATCGTCAAGCTCGGTGATCGGCTTGAGAGGAACCCGAGAGATCAAGGCAAAGGTATCTTGATAGGGTTTTCCTTTTCGGTGATCAAGACACGATAGAGCGTGTGATCACATTATAGGATAGATAGCCGACTATCAAGAGGGATGCCGCGACAATCCTTTGGTGAAGTGCTTCTAGGTCCAATTGACTTGCATATTGCATTTAGGACATGAGAGCACTAACTTCGATCTTGCCTAACATCTCGACGTGCTAACATTGGTGATAACGTGATCATCTTGGGCGTGTTGGCAACCTACGGCAAGAGGCGAAGCAAGTTTGAAGAAAAGAGCAAAGAAAAAGATGGAGAAGCAAAATGTCGAGGGCGACCGGACGCCTTATGCCGGCGACGGACGCGACTCACCGGAGCGTCCCGGCCGCGCGCGCGTCGCGAGAGCCCCTCGCAGCGGGTTTTGCCGACGCGGTGACCGGACCACTGGACCGGATGCTTCCGGTGTCGACCGGATCCGGCCGATCGGACGCCACGAAGGAAGGGCGCCACCATGGGCCCAACCCTTGTCGGTTGTGACCGGAAGCGCGACTGCATTCGCGGCCGGACCATCGGTTCCGCCTGGTGCGTCCTGGCCACCCCGCAGAGAGCAAATTTTTTGGAGCAACGGCTCCATTTCGAGAGGAGCCCTATATATATACTTGGTTGGCTGGTTCCTTAGGCTCTCTCTTGCACATTTGAAGCTTCCAACTTGCTAGTGAGCATTTGATACTCCTCTCTACTCATCTCCCCAACTCTAACTCGAATTTTTGGTGAGATTGAGAGTGATAGAAGTGCATTGCATTGCTTGGTTGCATCTAGAGCACTTCATCCTTGGAGAAGCCGCGGGATTCTTGTTTCTCTTGGAAATTTGCCCTGTTCCCTAGCGGCTTGGAGCAAGAGGCGGTGTTGAGCTCGAGTGGAGCTTGTTCGAGGCCACACCGGGTGGTTATTGTGAGGGGTTGAGCCTTACCCAGCGGGAGGTTCGCGGCGGCGCCACTAGTGGATTGCTCGTGGCTTGTTGGACCCTCTCTTGTGATCGTTTGCTTGAGCGCCCATAGGGGTTTTGGCACCGCCATTAAGCTTAGCAACCGTCAAGTGAGTGTGTCGCCACAACGGGGACTAGCGTCTTGAAGCAAGCACGTGAACCTCGGTGAAAAATCATCGTGTCAACCTTGTTGTGCTCGTTGGAGATTTCTTGTTGATCACGGTGATTGGCTTCCACCTCTACACATCGACGTCGGTATATCGCTCACTACTCCACGTGTATTTACATTGATATATCTTGTGTAGCTTTGTTTAGCTTGTTAGCTTGAGTAGTGTGTTAGGTTGCTTAGTCTTGTTAGTTCCTAGTTGTAATCTAGTTAGAATTGCTTGTTCACCTAGGAGTAAACTAGCGACATAGCTTTTGAGTGGATTAGAGACAATAGAATTGACTTGTGGCTTGCATAGCTAGCTTGTTGCATTGCTTAATAGCTTCGCCATCTTACTTACTAATCCGGGTGCTTAGTGTTGTTGCGAGAATTTTTATTAGGCTATTCACCCCCCTCTAGCCATTAGGACCTTTCACCGTCGCTAGAGGCCTCATCTCCGGTGACATCCGTGCACGGCAGGTGTGCCGCCATGTCGGAGACCACCGGGCTCAAGAACCCTAATTTTTCTTTTTTTTTTTATTATATTCTATGGTTACAACTTGTAGCCGGTCTTTCTCCCCTCATCGTAACTCCAAATGTGATGATTTTTCTTTCTATGATTTTGTAAAATAATGATGTGTCAAGCTACTTTTTGTATTCTTATCTTTGCTACTACTTTTGTCACGTTTGGTGGATAACATTTGAAATTTGAATTTCAAAAATTACAACTTCACGTAACATTTTTGGAGCATCTAATGATTTCAGCATAAGAAGTCATGAACATAAAAGTTGAAGAATAATTCTTAAGTCGCACATCTTTTATATTGGTTATTTCTTCATCCCCAAAGAACATTATTCACAAGATTTACACATGTCTCGTAGAGTTGACAAACCTTGTAGAGAGATTTCTAAGATTTGTGAACAATGTCACTAGCACTATGTCGGATGGGGAAACAACCAAAATAAGAATTGTAGATCTTGCTAAGTTATGAAACACTCTAATTTAAAACTTTTGATTTGTATTATCTTGTAAAGGAAAACTAGGTCTCAATTTCAAAAAAAAAATGAAAATTGAAATTTAAATGTTTTTAGTGACCTCGGATAGACAAGAAACCACGAGATATAATGATTACAGTTCTCAAATATCCATGAAACTTTGTAGTTTACAACTTTTTGATTTGAGATCATATGCATGATGTGTAGCGCATGATGTAGCTCGATGATCTCGATTGAACAAGCTTAATTTGATTTTGATCATATGCATGGTGAAAGTTGAAAAGATCCAAATTGAGTATGCATGAAAAACGAGATATTTTATTAGTTATAACCCTACATTGTGTTATATTTTTCCAAATTTGTGATGTTTGGATGTTTGATTTCAGTTGAAATGATTAGGAACAGTCTTTGGAAAAAATACAACTCTCGTATAGTAAGTTTTACATACCCGTCTTTGGGGAAAACGTTTACCGGTGTTAGCCGGTCGGTCTTGATTTGTTGTGAGAGAAAAAAGTAATCCGGTCTTTGGCCGGTCTGTCTGGATAGGTTCCCGGACCTGTTTGAGTGAGAATTATACTGAAAAAGAGCCGCGACCGGGTTCCGACCTCCAACCCGGATCTGTAGGCGTGGAGTGCGGAGCATCCGGATCGCCACGTCGGACAAGCAAAGGGAACAAGTATGCGCACGGGGAGGCGGGGACCACCGGTGGTGGGCCCCATGATTTCAACTACCTACAAAATGTTATACTCCAAACCAAAAGCGAAATTAAATTTTAATTACACCATTGAATTTGAATAAATCCTTCAAACAAGATCTCACATGGATATATTTAGATAAAATTATAAGTGGACCCCACTAATGGTAGTTGATATAGTAGAGTAGAGATATATCGGCACTCATATGTTCCTTTATTTACTTGGAACAATTGTACAACTATCCCTTTTATGGAGTCTAATTACTCGTTTGCCCCTATTTGGGGCATTTACGCAATTGGAAAACCAAAAACAAGGGCAAACGAGCAAAGTTTAAAAAAAAAAAAAAACGGGCAATTAGACTCCGAATAGGGAACCTCTATACATCCCGGTGTGGTAAGATTCTCTCCTTTACAAAGACTTTCTCCCGCACCCATCTCTACTATATCTCTATACCAATAATTGCTAGGTCCACTTATAATTTTATCTAAATATATTCATGTGTGATCCTGTTTTGAAGGATTTATTGAAACAAATTTAATTTGGATTTTTGGTTTGTGAGTTATAACGTTTTTAAGTTTGGTTCATGGGACTAGGGACTAGAGATTAGTCCCTAGTCTCTTCCAAGAGTCTTTTGAAATTGGGACTAATTGGGACTAAAAATTAGTCCCTACTAGTCCTCATGTTTGGTAATTTAAGGACTTAAATGAGACTCAAAATTACAGTAATACTTAAAATCGTGGAGCCCATCACGGGCGCTCTCTCTCAACCTTTTCCCTCCTCACTCACGCATGCGCCAAGAGGGGACCAAAGACGGGCCCACGCCCGACATGAGTCTTGGATAGATGTTGTGAGAGAAAAGCACTTTGTGAACCACCAAAATTAACAAGCCGGGGCGGAACGACAAAGGGCGACGTGGGCCCTATTCTAGAACGAGGTGCGTGGGATACGCAGAGGATTCGCATGCAAGGGTGTGGTGTGGCGGAGCGGGCAGCCGAGGAGCTCGCCGCGTCGCGGCGCCGTGGAGGAGCGGCGTGTGACATTGTTCACAAGATTTACACTTTTTTTTGTGGGAGTTCACATTCACAAGATTTACACTATTATTTTTGTCCGTATTTGTCGAATCCCATTTTCGTGACGTTAGTAGAAACAGGGGGTTTTCCGTCCGCTTCCGAGTAAGTCCGTTTCCACCCGAAATTGACCCGTATTTAATCCGTTTTTCAAGACGTTTTTAGTCTCCATAAGTTAGTAGTATGTCTAAAAATTTATATGTTCAAAAACATTATAATCACCGATTATGCACGTTAACATGCTAACACAAAGGCGTACCATTGAATATTAGACTAATAACCCGTATGTGTACATTATTTTATGACTTTGTCCATGTATACTTTCGAGAATATTTGATCGCGTTATTCTTTCCGACTCAACTTCCGTATTGGTTCCTTTCATTTTACACATATTCCGATTCTGCTTCCGCACCGCATTTTTTCGAACTCGATCCCGCCCGCACAAATGAGGTTTTTCCGTCCGTTTTTCATCCGTAGGGCCAACACCGGTGTTATGGAGATCGGCGGCGACCACCAGCGAACCGGCGAAGGCGCCGACTTCGACAGTTTCGTGTGTACAAGATATCGGGACCCGTTGGCAATTAAAAAATCATCAAAACCTGTTCTTCACTCGTCCCGTAAGCATACTGAAACCTCCCGCCACACCATTTATAGAATAAAAACGAGTACGAAGAGTATTCTTGTCCACTCGTTTCGAAATTTGTGCTTGTTTGGATTGGAAAAAATACTCCTACTATAGTATAGTACAACACCGGTAAGTACTCCCGTCTTTGTATGGAGTGCTAAATTCTGAACTTCGTCTTTGGGAAAAGGAGTCTCAGATCACGTAGGGAGTACATAGTAGTACTAGGTCAGAGGCGTCCCGTCGCTCATTCTCGTCTTCGGTCCGATACCTCGTCATTCGAGACGGGCATCCATCACGGTGCGTGTGTAGTGCATGATGCCGAGCACTGCGCCGCCGCACACGTGGGCCCTATTCTACGAAGGATTCACATGCAAGGGTGTGGATATGATCAGCCGCGTGTCATGGTTATAGAGGCGCTTCAATGTAGGTGTACACCTAGTCACGCAGCGTTGCAAGAAAAAGGCGCCGCCCTAATTTTTCGATGCGACGGGTCGGTGTCGCGATCAAGCGCCGAGTGCACCGCCCGCCCCGCCATGGTCCTTCCGCAAGGCCTTCCCACTCAAGAACTCGATTTTTTAATCTGTGGTCAAAACTTGTGACTAGTCTTTCTCCCTCGTAGTAACTCCAAATGTGATGGTTTTTCTTTTATTTTTTTAAAAAAATGCTTTACCAGATATTGTATTCTTATCGCTATTACTTTTGTCATGTTTTATTGGAAACATTTGAAATTTGAATTTCAAAAATTACCACCACTTCGCATAAACATTTTTGGAGCATCTAATGATTTCAGAGGAAGAAGTCAAGCACATAAAAGTTGTATAACTTCTTAAGATGTACCCTCCGCTTCGAATTATAGTTCGCTTGACTTTTTTGACCCTAAGTTTGACCACTGCGTCTTATTCAAAAATTTGCATCAAAACAAATCAAATTTAAGTCATTCTTAAATACCATTTGTTAATAAAGCAAGCTATAACAAAATAAGAGATATTTTTGCATAAATGTTTGAATAAGACGAAAGGTCAAAGTTGGGGTTGAAAAAGACAAACAAACTACAATTTGGAAACAGATTTAGTACACCTTTTATATATATTGGCCATTTCTTCATCCGACGATGTCAAGCGGTAACATTGTTCACATGATTTACACATTCTCATATATAGTTGATGAAACTAGGAGAGAGATTTCTAAGATTTGTGACCAATGTCACTAGCACTATGTCGGATGGGGAAACAACCAAAAATAAGAATTGTAGATCATGCTAAGTTATGAAACTCTCGGTTTCAAACTTTTTTTTTTTGACATTACTCCATCTTGTAAAGGAAAACTAGGTCTCAATTTAAAAAATGAAAAATTGAAATTTAAATGTTTTAATTGACCAAGGATGCACAAACCACCAATATAATTAATGATTGTCGTTCTCAAATATCCATGAAACTTTTCTAGTTTACGTACATCTTTTTGATTTGGGATTTGAGATCATCTTGTCATGGAAAACAAATGTACTAATAGTTTGAAAACATTTATCTTACACACTCGCACTTGGATATAGCGTGTCACGCCCATTTCCTTCGCCTCCACCTCCGCCGCCGCCGTCTCACTTTTAAAATCACCACGTCTCCCTATATCGGGCTACGCACTTTGCATTATTGCCGCCACGCCCGGCGCCCGCTGTTTTTACCGGCCATCGCCGGTGATATCGACGGGATGGAGGAGGGGCTTCAAGTGGAATCGCCCTTTGGAATTTGCGACTAAGAGCTTCCACAAAAAAAAAAACCTATCGTGCCGCCAAGTCCACCTGAGCCATTCCACTTCATGCCCCTCCGATACCCTCCGCGTCAACGCGACGCCGCCCCCGATTCTATTCTTTCTTTGGCAAGTCGGCGCGTTGTAGTCTACATCCACTCTCATGAACGCCGGTGATTGGGTGGCCTGCAATGTGCGTGTCGACTCCGCGTCCAACCCACACGGACGCCGCCCCGGGGCACACCACAAAGCTACCCGATCACCGGAGTTCGTGGAGAGTGTAGCCCTCGAATGTTGAACGGCGGCAAGTGTAGATTCGCCCTACTTGAAGGTCTACTTGATTGTGCCCGCTTCCGGTCATCTTTTAGCGATCACGCCGACGCGTCGCCGTCCGGGTCGTGGCATGAAACCGCCAAATATGCTCTTACTCGGGCAACGTAACACCGGGTGCCGCGGACGCCGATCGTGTCGGTAGGTGTGTTGCGGGAGATCAAATGCAACCACCAGCGACGGCCGGGCACGCGGAAGAACATCCATTGTACCGCATACATTATGGAATTTTTAGTCGGGCGACTTGGCGGCGCATATGATCCGTGGCGCATTTACCGCTCTATAGCCCAAATGGTGCCTCGCCATGACGGGCATCGATGATGATGAAAACGACATGCGTTTTATTAGTTGTGATAACTTCGTGTAATATCGTTGTCAAAAAAACTTCGTGTATAATACGTAGTACATGTGTGCATGTGTGATTGCTTTAAGCGCAATTTGATGGAAGCCGTTCTCGACGATCACAATCACGATCACGCATGCACGCGGAAGTCAAAGGTCGCCATGCCATGAGACCCCACCGCCTTGCCGACGGACGTGTGAGGAGCCGGGAAGCCGCCGACTCGGCGGTTTCGGTGTGTGCATGAACAAGGGCTCGCTGGCCCCGTCCCGTCCTTCGCCCCTCGACCGCCCATCAATCGGTGCCTCGCCCATCGAGACCGACGATCGCCGATGACACCGGGCGATGGCGCACGCGTGCGCCCGCTTTGCGCCGAGGTGTGTAGGATACGTAAAGGATACGCATGCAAAGGTGTGTGCATGTCTCATGGAAACAAAATTATAGACTCTAGTTTAATTTGGAAACGTAAGTATTATTTCTATGAAAAAAAATGCTGCGTCTTGTAGTAAATGGCGCCGCCCTAAATTGCTTGCAAATACGCGTTTCAAGGGTCATGTCGCCCCTCGATCTCTCCGCCCACCGGACGCCGCACACCGCATTTGATTTACGCCGCCCACCAATTCCGGCGGTTGCTAACAAAAAAACAACCGACGGTCACATGAAGATGCATGTTACGTTCAACATAAGGAAGACATAAACACACGTAGTACATTACAATATAATAAATATTACGCTCAACATAATGTAAACACAAGTAGTAGTATAGACTACATTACAATATATACTATCAAATAAAGTTGAAGAACCGAATAATGATATCAAATCGATCGCTTCCGGTGGCGCCGCCGCCGGGCCGGGCCGGGCCGCGGCGGGCGTCGTCATCGATCTCACATCCCGGCCGACGGCGTACATCACCGTGCTCTCAAGGCCCCGATCCGCAGGTCGAACTCATGCATGATGCGGCACCGAAGCGCCGCAGTAACGGATGACTTTGGGGGTGACGGGCTCGGGCCCATACCTCTTGCATCCCTCCGGCCATGTACGTGACGTGGCTATCCTTGGCGAAAGGGCGTGACCCGCTCCCGCCGCGGTAAGGAAACCTTTTGGGCCATGGAGCGCGAATGTCCCGAGGTCCCGCTGACCTTGGAGCGCGCTGTGAAGGCCCTCCCACCGGCCGTCAGGAGCCGGCCGGCGCGCCGATGATTCCATGGAGCAAGACCCGGGCCAAGGGGTCCGTGGGGTTCGACGGTACTTTAGCATCGCCAAGAAGTAAGTCGTGCCGGGGTCCCTGGGTCCTTGGCTTGCTTGACGCTGAAGCCAAATTACGGATTCAAGGGCCGAGTCTTCGCCTTCGCCCGACGACCAGCCCGCCGTGTCCATCAACTTCTACATCCCTACAGAAGCATATGGCCTCCTGATGACCGGCCTTGAGGAAGCGCTTCTCCAATTGCTCCCCGGCTCGAGGACTTCCCAAATATAGGTCGCCGCCACCGCTGTGATTACGAAGACGACGGAGCGACACGAGCCGCATCATGTCGCCGCAGCCGGTGAAGAGGATCCGCAACTTCCGCCAGACTTGACGGATGTACAAGTAGAGCCATGGAGAAAGAAATCCGTCGGGCTCCTTTGCGGTGCACAAAGATCTCGCATGTCAGATCATCCGGCAAAGATCAAAAGGAAGCAAGTCGCCGCCGCGCCCAGCCGCCTTTGCCTTGCCTTCTTAGCGTGGCCTTTCCGCCATTCTTGGATCAATCGACTAGCCGGCCCTAGCCGCTTCACCGCCCCCCCCGCCCGCTCTTTTGCTTGTATTTAACATCTACGAAACGGCGCCTCCTCCGAGAACGGCGGGGAGGTGTATGTTCCAAAGCCGAACCGGCGGCGGTTCACGGGCAACCAACCCGGCCAACGTAATTAGATTTTTTATAATAAATAAGAAACGAAATACTACAAAAGGAAAAATAAAGTAAAAAAATAGTTGGTTCCCATCTCTACACCATGTGTTTACAAAAAAATAACCGCCTCTCTACGGTCATGTTTTGGAAACAAGGCAACACGTGCATCCCGCTCTACCGCACTCAGAAAAGAAAGAAAGAGTGATGCCGCCGATGCAACACATCCCTCTCCACTCCAAACTCAAGTCGTGCTCGTGCTTATTCCCTCCGCTCCACAAAAACATGCAACTATGGGTTTCGTGTCAAGTAGTACTACTTGTACTCCCTCTCTGCTCCAAAAAGCTTGCCACTATGGGAAAGCGTGCCGGTCAAACTTTCTCTTTGACTAGGTTTATAGAAAATACACCCTCCGTCCCCACAAATAAAAAGTTTGTTTTTGACCTCTACAATTCTTGTTTAATCATTCACCTTATTTTAAATATTTATCCAATTAATAAAATAAATTAATTATTATGAAAGCATCTCTAACGATAAAACAAGTCATAACAAAATAACAAAAAAAATTTAAAACTTTTTTTTTTTGAATAAGACAGACGGTCAAACAAGGATTGTCGAAGTAAAAAATAGACATTTTACGTGCAACATTTATATCTCCAAATAAATTTATTAAAAAACTAGACTTAAAGATCTTTCCGATGATACTAATTACTTAGTAAAATATTAATATATTTTAATATATAATTGCCGCCAGCTTTAAATACATTGACTTCTTGGGAAACGAGAATTGCATTTTTTTACTGCATTTAAGGGAGTACTAAATACTACTCTATTGATCACATTCGATTAATTTATTAAAAAAATACATCTCATAATCAATCTAATGATATTTATTTCATAACATAAATAATAAGAGTTTGTTTGATCGACCGATCTTATGCACTTTTTGGCGCTATTATTCAAGCTAGCTAAGCTCAAATAGTGTCATACCGCGCTATTGTGGCGCTTTGTTGACAAATTGATCAGCGTAGCCCAATTGTTAGTGATTGAGTGATTTCAAGAACTTTATGGTTGTTTGCTTATGTACTTGACTTGATGCTTTTATGGTTGTTTGCTTTGAGGATAAGAACTTTATTATATGGTTATCGGTATCACTTATCAAATTATCACTTATCGATTATAATTATACACTTGTCCTGATTTCCTATTTTTCAAACAAATAGCGTGCTATAGCGGCGCTATTACGTGAACTACATGCCGACGCTACATTGCAAATAGCGTGCTATAGCGGCAATAGTGACTGAAAAAGTCGCCGCTCAATTTCATAGCGCACAATCTAAAAACGTGGGTTGTGATATACTTCGTATAATACATGTGTTATAATGTTTCCAAATTTGTGTGCATGTTTGATTGTTGCTGAAATGATGAGTGAACAGAGGGACATGCAACCGAAATATGTCCAAGTTTTAGTTTTTCTAGATTTTTAAAATTTAGATTCCTGGATGGATTTCTAAAATCGAGACTCTAAATAAAATCAAATTTCCTATTGGGATCCCGGATTCTAGTAGCTGATTTCACCTCTTTTTTTACCCAGATTCCTTTTATGTCCTTCATTCTCTCGCACTTCCTACAATATGGACGAGGGGCAAAATGGTAAAATGAAACTTCGACCATCTGAAGAAGCAGCTCATGTTTCTACATTGGTTTTTTTTTCTCCGTGATTCTAGAATCCAAGGTGATTTGTTGTGAGAGAAAAAATACCGGGCCGGCCGGATGGTGCCGATTTGTTGTGAGAGAAAAGCACTTTGTTGATTGGTGGTCGAACCGCCCAACCAACAAGCCGCCACCGTGCGAACGATGGCGTACGCGTCTTGTTGTGTTGGCAGCCGAGGTGTGTAGGAACTAGGATACGCATGCAAGGTGTGTGGATATGATCATCACGCCTCATGGAAAAAAATACTAGTATACTAGTACTATATGGAAAGGTCGCGTCGGTAGTAAATGGCGCCGCCCTAAATTACGCCTTCCGCTTCTTTCACCGTGAGGGTCCGTCCATCTCTCTCGCGCCCACTCATACTAGTACTAGGAGTACTAAAACCCGCATTTTCTCGCCCACCAATTTTGATCGAGCGCGAATCGCTTCATCTTCCTTTTCCCGCAGCGTAGAAAACCGTGGTCGTTGCGCCGAGCCATGGAGAACCTTCCGCAGGAGTTGCTTGAGCAAATTGCGCCCGCCGCCATGGCCGCAGAGCATCCTATGGAGGGCCTCATGAATCTAAGGGCCACCTGTATTCCGGCATGAGAGGCGTGCCGCCGCCTTAGTGGGATGGAGCATCCCGCCGACTCGTGCCGATCAAAGCGGACGAACCGGGGCGCCGCACTACTGCGGCGAAGTTTCACGCGAAGTTCATCACCGACCGCCAAGTTCGGCAACATTGAGGCGTTGTTTCGCTGCGAGTGCATGTCCGCCGCCTGCGGAAGGTCATGCGCGCACCGCCTCGCCGCCGCCAATTGCCGGAACAAGCCGCCAACTCGGCATGAACTCGCCAGATGTGCACGCCTTGCGCTTACAGCGGAACGCCATCGCCGCCGATGATGACCACACCCGAGAGGTGTTGGGAGGTGGAGCGCGACACGGCGGCGCGACGATGGCCCCCGAAGACCGAGAATCGTGCAATGCTCCGCGGACAGCAAAGGGCGCCTTGCACGATGACTGGTGGTGCCCCATGCGGTGAGGCCGCATCTTCCTCCTTCGCCAAACCGGCGCCTGCGGACGGGCATCAGCAGTAAATGGGTGAACGTCGCGGCGCCATCGACGGTGGGTGGAGGGAGCGTGGCGCAAAGACTCCCCTGACCGCAACGAGGAGTGTAGGATCCGCGGCGAGTGTAGGAGGTTGTTTGTGCAAGCGGGGTGGGCATGAGAAGCGAGTGGACTCGCATGAATCTATGTATATGTTGATGATGATGACAATGCACCCATGCATTGCATTATGTGATCTATATCTTACTTTTGGTGCGTGATGGATGATTATGTGGTAATTCATGTTATATTCATTCATGTTTATGATGACCGCCGCCACGACCATGCAGCCATGGCTGCCGCGAGCACCAGCGTTGCTAGCTATGCCTCGCGTGCCGCTGACGGCGCGCTTGGAACGCCGCCGTGTCCGCCCGTTCATGGCGCCGCTTCAATGGTTCTCCACGGCGGCAACCCCTCTCGGACCCGCCCCTCGCATCGCCGAGTCTTGTGGCGTCTACACCGCATTTCGATGCTTTCCATCCCGTCCATTTAACCTCGCCGGTCCCGTCGGCCGGAGTGTCGCTCCCGCTCCGCCGTGCCCCGCCCGCCACCGCCGGGCCAAACCCCGGTACCGCCTAAACCCGCTCATCCGATAGCAAAGATAGGAACGCTAGGTTCTCTCGGGGATCACGGTGGTGGTCCTCCCGCCGCTAGAGGCCTCATCTCCTGGTGACATCCGCAAGACGCCGGTGTGCCGCCATGTCGGAGACCTCCGTGGCTCAAGAACCCTAATTTTTCTTTTTTCTTTTTATTAATCTATGGTTACAACTTGTAATCGGTCTTTCTCCCTCATCGTAACTCCAGATGTGTGATGATTTTTCTTTCTACGATTTTGTAAAATAATGATGTGTCAACCTATTGTATTCTTACTGCTAATCCATTCCAAATTGTAGGTCGCTTTTACTTTTTTCAACCCTAACTTTGACCACTGCCTTATTCAAAATTTTATGCAAAATATCACTTCTTTTGTTGTGGCATGCTTTATTATCAAATGTTCTTTAAGAATGACTTAAACTTGACTGCTTTTTTGCACAAATTTTTTGAATAAGACGAGTGGTCAAACTTGAGGTAAAAAAAAGTCAAACGAACTATAATTTGAAACGGAGTACTACTTTTGTCACGCTTTGGTGGATATTATTTGAAAGTTGAATTTCAAATATTTGAAGAGTTAACATTTGAAATTTGAAGTACTAGTATGGAGATAAGTAAGATGCAAAACCATGGGGCCATGGGGCCATGGAGTACATTATTAATCGGGCGGGTGCCCATGGGGCCATATGGTGTCTCGAACACTCTGCAGTAGTAGTACTACTACTAGTACACATATTGTCTCTCTCTCTTTTCTCTCGCAGCCTCTCCGGCCTCTTCCTTCTCCCATACTCCAACTATACTAGTAGTACTACTACTACTCTTCTCCCCTCTTCTCGCTCACTTCCAAACTCTTCCGAGAACCAAACAAGAGTAGAGAGCGGTCCGACACACAATGTCCGCCTCGCCTTCGCCTTCATCTCCATCCAGTGCACCTCTTTTTATCACATCCATTTAGCTAGATTTGGTTTTTCCTGTGGTTCTAGAAACAACAAATACGTAAGTTTTTGTTCGGTGGTTGCGCATCTTGGGTCCGTCCGCGGGGCCTCCCCGTGGCGGCGCTACGGCGCAGGTCGCCATCCATCGCTTGACTTCCCCGACCGGGGATCCCGACCGGGCGTGGGAGCGCCGGTGAACGAGGCGCTTATCGCGGCGCTCGCCGCCGTATCTCCGGGTGTTCACAAGGAGGCCGAAAAAGATGTTGCAAGAGAAGCACATCTTCTTGGGTAAGCACCGAAATCTAGATTGTAAAGTGCATTATCCTTCCTTTTTTTGAAGGTTTTTTGAATGGCTCTAAAAGGTTTTGTTTTGTCCTCGCATATCTCGTGTGACTCGTGCTATCTATAAGCTTGTACAACATTGCTCAATAATTTTGTTGTCTTATACCTTTTCCCCGATTCATCCTAGGACACCTAGGTACAAACACAAAGACCTACGCAGAGATTATAAAAGGATGGGGAGGAGGTCAAGAAAATGTTGTCACACCCGGTTATATAAAAACATAACCAATGCACATCACATGTATGCCGGGATCGCTTTATATCATACATGTGACAACAGAGTGGTACAAAACCAGTGTTTGTTACAAAAGCGATTACAAATTACAAAGGACAAGAGGGTCTAAGCACAAATTACATCGAAGTACGAAAGCAGAAGCGGGGTCTCCATCCGCCGCAGCAAAACGACCGGGGTACATCGGCCTAACAACGACACCGCCTTCAGAAAACACCGTCTTCGGAAAACACCATCTTCGGCGACTCCTTCTTTTAGTCTGACAAACTGGCTAGCAGGGGGGTCAAAGAGGAAGGGTGAGTACATCGAAATGTACTCCGCAAGTGTGGGGAAATTATGACATGATGGCCAACACAAGGAAAGGCTATACAAGTTTGACACATGCGCTTAAGCAACACATCCAATTACCTTAAATCCTTAGCACCTAATTACTAGGTGAAATTCTTCCTTCTCCTCGTGAGAACCAAACCAACACTCGAATCCCATCCGAGCCCAACCACACTTGGATTCCATCCAAGCAAACCACACCTGAATTCCATTCAAAGCCACCCAACCGTAACCGAGCCATCTAGTCAAGAAGAAGTCCAGGCCCGCCGTGACCGTGAGCACGGCCGATATATCGCTTTACACTCTGCAGAGGTTGCGCGACGCTTCACCACAAGTCGTGTTTTCCCCATCACGCTTCACACTACCAAGGTGCTCGGGTCACACTACAAGGCCTTTACAAAGCTGTTTTTTCCCACCCCTCGCATTCACTAAGGATTCGCCGATTTAGGCCCCTCGCGTGCCACTAAACAATCCACAATGCACGTAAATGGGCAAATTAATTAATTAGCCAGTCATACCATATAAACCTTGAGGCTGCGCTGTTAAGCCGGTTACATGCTTCAAGATTAAGTCCTTATGATCCGGGCAGGATTAACAAGCACAATCCCAAAACCACCAACATCCGCCATTCCATGGCATAAACCAACCTCCACCATACTTTCCATCCTCGCCGGATTTGCCTACTCACCATGTTACTATTACCAACGGATCACCAACCCACATAATAGTTGCATAGATCATTAGTCAATGTTAGATTATACTCATCCCAACCCAACCATGACAGCAAGCTAAGCATTGACTTCTACCCATCCAAACCGGGTTTCAAGGATGATATAACAAGGTCTAGTAAACCCTAACATGGGATTCAAATTTAGACTCTGCATGCAACTAATGGTCTAACTACTCTAACTCAAAGTAAAATAAAGTAGGTGCAAGATGGTCAAGGACACTTGCCTCAGGATTAGAAAATCATAGTAACTCAAACAATTGGTCTTCGGGATCCGCCGACATCTTTCCTTCCATCGCTGCAACTTCGGGCGCGCAAACATGCATACAAGCAACATATACAAATAAATAAAAACAGTACACCAAGCATGATAAATGACTTATAAAAAGGCTACTCACGCGTAGGTCTTGTTTCTACGATCTCGTGAGCGCAAAACCCGCCTAAAACGGAGCTATGGTCTGAAAGTTATAAACTTTTTGAAGACAGTGGCAAAACTGTAAATAAACGTTTCGGGTTTTCAAATAAATAAAACTAAAGAAAAAGGATGGACTGAACATGTATTTGGAGTAGTATTTGTGGAATTATTTCTGTACAAGAAAGTGGCAAGAAATTGAGGGTAACGTCATGGTGGTGTCATGATTGTGTCATCAAGCTAACAAGAAAGCTAACAACAAGAGCACGGATGGCCGGTTATTTGTTTACTGAGTTCACATGCATGTTGATTCATAGGCAGGTGGCTCAACGATGAACACAAAGGCATGCTCCCATAATAGACTGATGATCTATACGTGTGTGCAAAAATAGAAAGATTAGAGCATGCGTGGAAATGTGTCTCACCAACACAGGGATCAGAAAGGATGCATGTTGGCCGGTGATGTAGAGGAGACCTCACCACGAAGAGCTAAATTATGGTGAGCAACGACGGTGGAAGAAGAGCAGCTTAATGGTGCATGGGCCAGCGTCCATCGGAGGGGCGACCTGGAAGTTGCTGAGACGAACGAGGGGTCATAGAAAGGAGTGCCGTGACAACTTTGTAGAAAGACGTCGCTAATGAAGATGACTTGGTGGCGGCGCTGTGGCAGAGGAGGAGCTGGCTGGTGGAGAGGTGAAGAAATGACGCAAGGCATGTATATATGCTGGTGATCTCCTTATATAGGCACAATTAGCACTGGAGGGGGAAACTTGCATGACCAAGTAATGGCATGCGGCTGTTTCAGGGCAGCTACAAAACTAAACGGACAGCAGTTCATTGAGTTCAATGTGGGGATTTAAGACAAAGGACAGCAGTGGGTTCCGTTTCGCTAGATGGTGGCATTAGAAAATGTGGCTTTGAGTTATGACCAGACGTTGGTTAACTGATGATGGGTATTAATAGCAAAGAGATAGTGGCAACTGGTTACACTGGCGTTGGTGCATGGTTCCATACGCATGCTTGAGTGGGTAGCCTTGCCACTGGCGTTGGTGCATGGTTCCATACGCATGCTTGAGTGGGTAACCGGCGTTGAGTAAAAGCTTAGGAGGAAGTTTTTGGTTCTGTAAAAAAGGAGCTAGCAAGTCTTCGCAGAGAGCTGGAGACTGTACGGCAAGGTTCCATCTACTCCGACCTTCCAACAAGGAGAAGCAGATTATGCGAAGGATATCGGAATTGTTGGCACGGGAGGAAATTATGGCCAAGCAGCGATCAAGAATTGACTGGTTGAAGGAGGGTGACAGGAACACAAAACTCTTTCATGCCAGAGCGAGGGAGAGAGCAAAGATCAATCAGATCAATGCTCTACGTAACACAGATGGAACATTGTGTACCGAACAGGAGGAGTTGGAAGGGTTAGCATCAAACTTCTATTCTAATTTGTTTGCTGCCCAACCAAACGTCGGGTATCAGATGATATGAATGAGGCATTGACCAAACCTTTTACAGACGAGGAAGTTAAGCAGGCACTGTTTATGATGAAGCTGTGTAAAGCACCAGGGCCGGATGGGTTTACGGCCGGTTTCTACCAAACCCACTAGGAGACTGTAGGGCCAAGCATCACTAAGGCGGTCCTCGATTTTCTACAGGGGGAGAGCTGCCGGAGACCGTGAATCTCACGACGCTGGTTTTGATTCCGAAAACGAAGCATCCACAAGATCTGAAAAATTTCAGACCCATATCATTGTGCAATGTCATCTATAAGATCTGCTCTAAGGTGCTTGCAAACAGGATGAAAGTTTTTCTTGATGAAATCATCTCTGTCGAACAAAGCGCTTTTGTGCCGGGGAGGTTGATTACCGACAACGTCTTGGTGGCTTATGAGTGCACCCATTACCTGAAGAGGAAGAAGGGCAAGATGGGAGCTTGTGCTATAAAACTTGACATGGCGAAGGCGTATGATCGGGTGGAGTGGCAGTACCTGGAAGGTATGATGCTGAAATTGGGTTTTGATGAAAATTTTGTCAATACTATTATGAGGTGCGTCCACAACGGTGTCATTCTCGGTGAGGGTGAATGGACGACTGTCACCGGTCTTCTCTCCATCGAGGGGCATACGTCAAGGTGACCCAATATCACCTTACCTCTTCCTAATTTGCTCAGAAGGTCTGTCGTGTTTGCTGCGCTCAATAGGCCCTATTCACTTGGCAAGAGGAGTTAGAGTGGGAATCCATGCACCATGGATCTCTCATTTGCTATTTGCTGACGACTGTATTATTTTTGCTGAGGCATCAGAACAAAGTGCGACTAGATTGTTGGAGATCCTTCAGCTCTACAGCTCTGGCTCGGGGCAAATGGTGAACCATGACAAGTCGGCAGTGTTCTTTAGCAAGAATTGTGATGAGAATGAGAAGGAGGTTGTGAGATCAGTCCTCCAGATAGACAAAGAGGCGTTGGCAGAAAAGTACTTGGGGCTACCAACTGCCTTGGGGAGATGCACATCTGAAGCTTTTGAATATATGCCAACAAGTATAAGGAACTTGATAGGGGTTTGGAGTGGGAAGGAAGCTAGCTTTGCCGGACGGGAGATTTTGATTAAGTCTGTTGCTCAAGCTGTTCCTACGTATCCGATGAGCTGCTTCCTGATCCCAAAGACGACGTGTAAGAAGATGAAGACGATGATCTCCAACTACTGGTGGGGAGGGTCGGCGAGTAGCAAACACATCCATTGGCAACGATGGGAGCTACTAACACGACCCAAACCTTTTGGTGGAATGGGCTTTCGAGACCTTGAGATTTTTAATAAGGCAATATTGGCAAAACAGGGCTGGCGCTTGATGGAGAAACCAGACTCTTTATGCGCTCAGGTATTGAAAGGAAGATACTACCATGACTCCGATTTCCTGACAGCTACAAGGAAGAAGCATGCCAACCAAACGTGGAGGGCTATCATGGCAGGGAGAGAGGTGTTGTTGGGAGGCCTTGTAAGAAGAATTGGAGATGGAACTGCAACAAGAATCTGGCAGGATCGATGGATCCCTAACCACTTCAGTGGGAAACCGATCACACCGGCTGTGAATGGGCAGGTGTCTCTGGTGGCAGACCTTGTTACACCAAGTGGTGAATGGAGGGAAGAGTTCATCAAACAACACTTTGTGGAGGTAGATGCTCATGCAATACTGAGCACACCCCTGCGAGGGAGAGGGGATAATTTCTGGGCCTGGGAACCCGAGCGGCATGGTCTGTATACGGTCAAATCAGGTTACAGACTACTATATGATACACAAAGACAACAACGTGCTGAGAATGTGGCCTCGTCTTCAGGTGATATTACTTGGTCACGTATTTGGAAGATAGTTGTCCCACCAAAAGTGCAGGCGTTCTGGTGGCGGGTGGTGAACGGCTATATGCCAACACGAGGCGTGCTCCATCGGAGGCATGTTGAACCCATACCAAATTGCCATGTTTGCGGGGCTGAGGAAGAGACGATACAGCATGTGCTGCTCAACTGTCCGATGGCAAAAGAATTCTGGAAGCAGGTGAAGAAATACACGGGGAGCAAGATCCCTGATGTAACACCCCGCCCTCCAAAGCCGCACCGCACAGCCCCTTCCGAGGGGCACGCACGCCGCATACACATAGCACCTTGCTTACACTTTTCGCCCTCGCTTCGTAAAAGGGTTAACCCGAAGGTGATATGGCTGGATGGCAAAGGCTTATAAGTTATTCCACCCTTGCTAAACTAGCAAGGTGGTACTAAACATGTGCACTCTGCACTCATAGGCCCCTCACCGGGCCACATCCTTATTGGGCCGGGTGTTACATACACCCCTCAAAGGACTCGACGCCCCGCCGAGCGCCAACTTAACCAGGACCTCTCTTGGCACACGCGACCGCGCGCCGTGGCCGCACATGTGCCATGCCGCACCTCCGCAGAGCCTACACGCCGCAATGAACCTCCATGTCCGCGTTTCTGGCCCGCACGCGCCGCGGGCCGCGAAGGCCGGCTCGATACCACTTTGTAACACCCCCGCCTCTAAAGCCGCACCGCACAAATTCTTCCGAGGCACGACGCGCCAGACGATAGCACCTTGCTTTACACTTTCGCCCTCGCTCGCGTGTAAAAGGGTTAACCCGAAGGTGATATGGCTGGATGGCAAAGCGCTTATAAGTTATTCCACCCTTGCTAAACTAGCAAGGTGGTACTAAAACATGTGCACTCTCGCACTCATAGGCCCCTACTGGGCCACATCCTTATTGGGCCGGGTGTTACACCTGACTTGCACCCGATCACTTGGGCAAGGGACATTGTCGATCCAGACATGATCAAACCAAAAGAAGTAGGAATCATTCTGTGCGGAATGTGGTCGGTCTGGACGATAAGAAACAAGCGTAAGCATGGGGAAGAATGTGTGCCGGTCAGGACGGCGGTGCAGTGGGCAATCGATACTGCCTATGATCTGTGGCAACTGAATTCCCCAAGCAATGACAGTCCAGCCCCGGTGGAGAAAAGAACATGGCAACCACCGGAGGGGGACTGGACAAAATGTAATGTTGATGCTGCGGTGTATGCGGAGCAAGGGAGTGCTGCGTCTGGAGCAGTACTACGTGATGCTGAGGGTAGGACATGTGGAGGTAAATCTATATGGTATGACCACTGTCTTAATCCCTTGATTGCTGAAGCAATGGCCTGTCGAGACGGAATGAAATATGCACTGGACAGGGGTGCGCGTAAGTTGAAGCTGGAAACTGACTGCCAGGTTGTGGTGCGGCTGTGGATGAACCGCATGAACCAGAAGTCAGAGATTGATGCTGTTCTTAAGCAGATGGAGGAACTTAGCCGAGGGTTTAGTTCGTTTGAGTTTGTTTTCATTCATAGAGATTGTAATAAGTTAGCGCATGATAGTGCACGTCTTGTGTCTAGAGAGGACCGGGTGGTAGAGTGGCTTATAACTCCACCAGGCCTTAGATCTGCTGAGTCGTATGACTGTAATCGTTCTATGATCAATATCTAAATAGCTCCGGCTGTTTCCCTCAAAAAAAAAAAAAAAAGAGGGGTAACCGGCAAGGCTAGGTCCTTGGAGATGGAGACTCTGCTAGTGGCCTGGTTGATTCATGAATGTTGAGTGCTTGAGAGTAAACAAGTGCAAACGAAAATGGCTAGAAGATAAGGAAGAAAGGAAATTATGTTGGAATTATTAATGGAGAGGTAATATCAAAGTGCCAACGTGATGAGATGGATAAAAGATCAAAATAAGGATAAATTTGAATTGAGATATAAAGAATATAGCTGACAACAAGGTTAAAAAAATTGGAATGAGATTAAAAAAAACTATTTTTTTATTTAAACAAAACTAATTATTTTATTTTTGAAATAGAATAAAGCCTTTTCTTAGCCTAACCACGATTTTCATAAATCATTTTTCACACAATAAATTAATGCTTTCAGCATGAATGCAACAAAACATCTCAAATTAAATTCCAAATATTTAGAGAAAACACATTTTTCACTATTTATATTGTATGCAATATAATTAAATCTTGGAAAATTTTAGAAAATTCATGAAACCATTTATTTTATTTAGTGTTTTCTATTCACAACCCAAAATAGAAATTTTGGGGTGTGACAAATGTCCACATCTTCTTTGGTAAACGCCTTATCGGCTCATCCCGGTTGAGCTTGGCAACCACCGTGGCGTGTTCATTCGTGAGCTTGGCAACCACAAATGTGTGCGCTCCTAGTTGGCGTACCACCGCTTGCTTGGATCTCATTCTCCACCTCTAGCTTGGCCATCTTCATCCAGTGCAACGGGGTGAGTTATCTTAAATTTTTTTAAACAACTAAACAATCGATATGAGCCAAGACAAAAACTGTAGACAAAAACGGATCTGATGAAGAAGAATTTGTATTTCCACATCGTACGGGGCATCTTGCCGGTGAAGAGGCAGCGGCGGCCACTGCTTCGAATCCAGCGAGAGCGTATCGGGCGGGCTTGAAGTGAATCCACCCCCGGGCTTGCCTTTCTCGGTCGCGATGTGTGAAACAAAGCAATATCCGAATGTTGTACGATATTGAAGGTATGCAAGACGTTGATATCTACTCAATGGTGCACTTCTTCATGCATGTAAACAACTATGTACTGATCTGAAATTTGTCCTTTGTGTTAGCAGTGACCATATGTATTGCTAATGGACAGTCATTAAGAAGTATTGCATCTAAGAATATTCCAAGGCCATATTTTCTGAGCCATACCATACAAAGAGATTGCTTTTCAGTTTTTCTTTTTTATTCTATCTTCACTGACTTAGTTATCTAGGATTAAATGTGGCAAGTATTGAAACAATTGCATATTACCGGGGTATTGGCATTTAGGATCTTGATAAGAAGTTGGTCCTATGAAAAATGCCGCCTAAGTGGATGTTTAATTCAACATTTAGGCAGGCTTTCATTTTTCATATGTATGCCAATGTTCATTAGCATTTTTGTTTGTATTTCTGTTTATAGCGAAAAAATCTAATGTCCAATTCATGAATTGGTGTCAACTCTTTTGTAGGTTTTCATGTGAGTATTAAGAACAATTCATGAATTGGCATCGCTTTTACGTAACACTCCCATTCCAATTTAAGGTTGGTCGCAACAAGGTAATAACCTGAACATTGTCACTTTCGTGGTTGGACTGTAGTTACCTATGAATTAACCTAACATAGCATTGCAAAATATGACAAATTTTAGTTGCCTAATATAGCACGGCAAAATATATGACAGATTCTGCTATTCTTATATAGCTTTGGGTCTGATTTTTTCTGTGTAGTTACCTAATGCTTAAATCTCGCTGCTGAAGGGGATTCAAGGGGGTGCTACATCTATGGTGTGGAGGAGCTGTGCTAGGCCTACAGCTGTGTCTCGGTATGGGTATGGTTCCTCTAAAGTGGCAGTTCTACATATAACCCTGCTTTTAGTTATTAGATTGCATTTCCTGTTGTCCGCATTTCCCCGTTTAGTTGAGTTATTTTTCGCTTGCTTCTCCCGGTTAGGTATTGTAAATTGGGTTCAAGTTAGTTTTTGTTTGTTGTAGTGGGGAATAGTTACATTGGATGGATTTGGTTATGTTTATGCCAATTAGTTTTATTCTGACCTACTTTATGGTAAATTTACCACTAAGCTTATGAAAATGGCTTAATTTCGAGTTGCAAACGGTGACAAAATTATAGTCCTTTCACATGGGCGGTTTTGTCTTTTGCTTGCAGATTTTTTTTGTTGGACGGTAAGTATTAGCAAGGCAGGTTAGCAATAGCAAAGAAAAAGGTGTTTGGACAAATCTAGCAAAGCAATTATCATCTGCATTGTTTATTGAGATGGAATAGTAGCAAGGTAGGTTAACTATAGCAAAGAAGAAATGGGTTTAATAGCACAATGACTATTATAAGTTTATTTTGCTATACTTCATACATAATGATTTACATACATGGAAATTTGTCGAACCGACAATATTCATTGTTGCATAGATAAACTATGTCTTTGGTACTTTTGCATTACACTAGGTCCTCAATTTTAAGACATCTGTTTTACTCGTGTGGCTTTCCTTTACAAAGAATTTGTGAGCATTAGATTCACAAAGAACAATGCAAAAAGCCATATGGTTGAACCTCTCATTGCCCGGTGTATATTTGCAGAATTAGCTTTTCACATATATATCGTATCCATGCGTTAGTTACATGTCTTCTCTAGAGGTAGTCAAACCATTTTTATTCCATTTATTTTCAACTGAATCGATAATTTTGGTGAGCCGATCCCCGTTGTTGCTTGTGTTTGTGTTAATATTTGCATTCTACGTTGCAAAAATAGAATCTTGTGTTTCACGGCGCACCAGACACAAATAGCTATATTTAATTCTATTGTTGGCATTCATGCCTTTACTTTTTAATCAGCCGGTGATGCATCATGCATGTTAAGATAAAAATTATTTACATACTAATTCGAGAATTGTAATGTGCTATGACAGACCTACATTCTCTACCATTTATAACATACTTTTAATTTGGTTCTATGTAGGTAGATCCGTTGCTTGGTGCCGAGAAAAATGGCTCGTGCAATGCAAGATGGTAAAGAGATAGCTAAAAAAATCCCCGAAGTGTTTCGTCTCCATTTGTGAACTTGCGCAATCGGGTTATGTGGGTGTGGGATGCTTTATGGTCTACTTTTTTGTATGCACGTAAGAAAATTGGGCCCTAGATTTGTTTTTCAAGGACTTGATTACGTGCCCTACCTAGCGACACTTGCTTCATCTTCACGACTACTACCTAACACGCTCCCTAAACTGAAGATTCTGTTTTTGCATCGAGTTGTCATGTGAGGGATGCCCCATGAATATGAACAATGGTATATTGTTTGCTTACTGAGATCAATGTATCCTGTAATGTATTATATTTTGTATCAAGTTGGTCGTATCCATCCCGGCATTACCAATTGGAGTTGCAATGATTTCATGCCCGCATGACTTTATCACTGTTGTGGTTCGCTAGATTTAGGTTATGCAAGAACAAAATGTTGTATCATCATGCGCACAGGGTGTGCCCTAAACACTGTTGTGTTGAGGTGAAACCTGACTTAGCCCTTCTGTATGATAGTTGTGTTCTGGCGTTTCGGGACCTTAGCGATCACGGTTTGTATTTTTTTATGTATGCATAATATCAATGCTTTTGGTGGCACCCAGCTCTATCACAAACCAGTAAGTTCATGTTATGCAAGAACAAGAACTACTATGACTGTCTCAGACTCTCAGTGCCATTACACACCTGTCAGTCCATTGTTTCCACAGGCGCGCAAGCGCGCGCCCCTAGCACTAGTATATATATATATATCGTCGTCGTCGCCTATACTGCTTCAGCTCCTTCACTCCGCCTCTCCACTCTGCTCTGCACAGGAGCCTTCCCCGCGTCGTGCGCCGCCGCCCGCGCTCCTAGCCTCTTCCCCGCCACGCGCGCCGCCACCTCCATTCCTCCTCGCCCTCTCCCCTCCCCCCGCCGCCGTCGAAGATGAATGCGGGGAGGTTCGCCCCCGGTTCCTCGTCCCAGGTGGAAACGGTGGTGAGGACTTCGCCAAGGTTCAACAAGGGCGTCCCGGCCGCCTCCACGGGGTACAAGAAGCAAGGCATCCCGGCCGCCTCCACGGGGGGGGAAGGCATGCGGGCCGCCCCTCGTTGGGGAGAGACCGAATCGCCTCGCTCACTAGTAACTTGGAAACCCTAGCGACGGTGGCGCAGAGGGAGTATCGTCGGGAGGTTAAGCGATGGAGGAAAGAGGACATGCCCATTCCCGCCTTCAACGACGTCGTCGTCGAGTCCTCCTTCCTTGCCCCTCGAAGCGGCGTCGTTGAGTCCTGCGCCCTCGCGCCGGAAGAGGCGTCGTCTAGGCGCCTCCGGCCAGAAGCCGGCGGACGCGAGGGCGAAGGAAAAGTCCTCGGCAGCGCGCCGAGGCAAGGAGCCGTGAAGCGGCGAAGGAGGCGAGGCAAGGAGCCGTGAAGTTGGAGGTGATGGCGAAGGAGATGGAAGCAAGATCGCCGTTGGCGCGGTATTAATGCCATATTTTAGAAGACCACCATCAAATTTAGTACTATATGTTTGGAAGCTACCTTCGGTTATTTTACTACTAGTTTGACACAAACAGGGCCTTAATTAGTATACCAGTAGCCGGTTATACTACTAGTTTCGCCGGTAGCGACAGAATGAGAAAACCCATTTTGGCTTGGCCAAGGCCAACTGCTTTTGGCATACTTCGAGAATAATGGTAGTTCTCGCCAGCAGCTTTTTGCCGCTTTGGCATAGTTCACTTACATGCATGCTTTGTTTAAATTGAGAAAACCAATTTTGGCCACCGTTTTGGCATAGATCCGTGAATATAATGGTAGTTCTCTCGCCACCGCTTTTGGCATAGTTCACTTTGCATGCATGCATGCTTTATTTCACTACATCGAGTTTCTCAATGACCAAATATATGAACGATGCTTGTGATTTGATGACCGTGACTTGTTTTTTGTCTGAACGATCTCATCCGGATCCCTCATATATATGTTCATGAAGAAGCTCCTTGAAGTTGTTTGGGCTATTGAGGATCTCATCAAGAGGAAGGCTAAGAGCGAAGACGAGAGGCTCATGATGCATAGGCTCGCTTGCTGAGGCTAGTGTGTTGAGGCGGGGTGGCATGCCTAGTACCGACAACACACTAAATAATGTGATTGATGTTATGCCTCATTGACTTACTTTTGGTGATCATGTACTAGCTAGGGTAGTATTAAAACAATGTGATGATGCAAACTCGATGATTGAAAATATATGATGACCGTAAGCTTTTGACTTACTTTTGGTGATCATGTACTAGCTAAGGTAGTATTAAAACAATGTGATGATGCAAACTCGATGACTAGTTATTCAGTTTGAGAAAATATATGATGACTAGAAGCTTGTACGCATAAACTTGTTAACCACACATACATATGCCCGCATATGTAGGCAAAATAATAAAAAAACGGTTGCACAACGCGATTTTTTTTTTTTTTGAAGGAAAATGTATTTATCTCAATGCATTACACCGGCCCATTTACAAACAGGATCCACAAGAAAAGAAAAAATTACGTAGAAGTAGAAAGCTCCTGCTCATCTTTCCTCGCAGCCTTGAGAGATCCGTTCGTTACCGCCGCCGAAGCCGCTTTCCAATCGTCGTCGGGCACCGAGCCAAACTCCACCGTGGAGGCCGTAGAGGAGGGCTTACTTCTAGGCGACACCGCCTCCCGTGCACATCGCCAACTCTCGTACCCACGACGCATCCACACCAAAACCACGTCTGAACTCGAAAAACGGATGCACCATTGCATCAATCCGTCATTTGAACTTCCACAACGATTAATGGATTGTTCACAAGTTCCAACGGACGCAACTCAACCGACGAAACCATTCGCGACCGGGTAACCGCCGCTTGGAGACCCCATCTACTTAAGTTCTTCCCCTTGGCAAAAAAACACAGACATGGAGTCATCTCACAAAGAATCGGCAAAGACGATGCCCGAGACCGCGCACTTTGCCGCCGAGATGTGGTCGCCGCCGGCGACAGATACCCGTGACATCGACACGACAAATACGCGCGATGCCATAGTCGTGGAGGACTTCATCAACGAAATCCGAGGTAACCGTGTCCAAAGTCCAAACAAGTGCGGGTATGCTCGTTGGCCTCGACTTCGGAGTGGAGGATTCTTCCTCCCAACGAGTTTGGCAAAAGCGCCAGATCGCGTTGTTACATCTGTGTGTGTTGGCCATCGATGCCTTGTATATCAAGTGCACTAGGGTCGGGGGCCGGTTACACCAGTGTTTTGAACCACTTTCTTCAAGATGAGGGCCATGTGTTCACCGGGGCGGCCATAGGCAAGGACGTGGAACGCATTGAAGTTGATCAAGGGGGGTCCGCCTCTCCAATCCACATGACTTACAACTTATTGTGCCCGCTCTTGATGTTAACGAGTACAAGAATCGCGTAACCGTAGTGTCTCCCCTCGTTGGATACTCTAGCGTCGGCGGTTCTACGATTCCTCGTCGAAGAAGAAGAAGAAGAAGAGCGGAAGAAGCGGCAGAAGAAGGATGACGACTCCATCGATCACCACCGATGGGGGACTTTTCGGTTGTCGGCGAATCGGATTAACTACGCCAAAGATAGATGCCTTCCCCTGTCCTTTTGAGATTGCTAATCGGGTTTAGATCAAGCATGGTTATGACTTCCTTACGAATGCTAATATACCATAAATCGTAAGTAATCTGTGTGTTGTAAAAGAACATTCGGCTTTGGGTAATGTATTATATAGAACTTTTTGTCTTTATCCAATGTCCGTAGGTGAGATACTCTAGTTACCGACACATACCACTACCAATCATCTCGCACTCATACAAACGTCGATCGACGGGCATACGGTCCAATCGCCTCAGAATAATCCGTATATGTACGCACACCTGTTGCTATAAACCGCCAGCGACAAACGCGGCGATCGTAATGGTCGTGATAGTTACAGCGCCTGTACCGCCAAGCGCCAGTATATTGACACGCCGTCTGTAATATTTCCAAACGTTACGCACACACGCCGACTTCGCGACGCCTCTACATTATCACGCGCGTCTGTAAAACAGTTCATGTATCACGCACACCGGTGATACAAATCGTCTCTAACAAAATGCGCGATCAGACGCCCGTGCGAAGTTACGAACACGTGCACACCGCCACGCCGCGCTTTTACCGGCCAATGTCCGCAATAGTTTCAAGCGGTATAGACGGCCGCTTTGACTAAACGCGTCTATAATTCGCCCGCATCGGGTAACGGTACGGATATGCAGGGACGCCTTACGGTAAAACGCCGTAATCTAAACGCGCGACTTTAATACACGTGATCGTTACGTACCCTTCGCACATTCCAAGCGCCTGTGAAGAGACGCGTGTCTGTAACCACTCGCGAATCGCATGCACGGATGGCACCAAAAGAGTGTCTCGTATACAAACACGCGTCTGAATTAGTGTTCGTATCCACAAACGACCGGCTCCAAGAATGCGTCAGTGCCAAAAACGCGTGTCTAAGATATGGTGAATCTTGCGCACACTTGGTTTGAAAAGGTGTTTGTTACAGCGCGCCTCAGTATCCGTATTAAACGAAAAACGCGTCTGAACGGAAAATGCAGACGCCGGTTAGATGCGGCGTCTATAAATACCCTTATTTTCAGACGCGTTTTTGGCCGTGGACCGCCGACACCTATTATCGACGCTCGCCCAAACCGCGCGTCAAGATAATATGACAAGTCTGACGCACGTTATAAGCGACGTCTCTCGGGCGCACCGGGCGGTTATTAGCCTTTTTACATAGTGATATGTTGGGAGTTACAACCATGATGATGTGGTAATAAATTAAATTCATCATTTTGGCAATGCATATTAGATAGATTCACATCATCCTCATTCATTTTGATTCTCCCACTTACGATTTTTTGCTCCACGATCTTACTTATGCTTTGCATGTGGTTTGGCGGCCGTTCTCGACCAAGCTACGCTAACCGACTTCGGTGCGATTGGAACTTCTGTGCACACCTTGGCCAGCAAACTACGGAAGGGCGACAATCCCGTATAAGGTTTACTAACTTAGGCACCGGGTCGCTCAAGTAGGTTATATCTATGGTCGAGCATTTTTACGTCCTTGCGAGGGACGAGAGAGTGCAATCATAAGGGCATTGACCTTCATCGACTCAAGCGGATACTTAATCCGTGACATCAATTACCCGATATTTCTACAATCCTACATTCATGTGCATGGATCACAAGCCGGACCCAATATTGATCCCGACGGCGATGATGATGATTAGTGTGTTTACTATGTTAATTATTTGTAAGGTTGTATGGTTACTTCCTAATTAACTTGTAATGTTCTTGTGGCCCATGTGGTCTCAAACTTTTTCTGAGCCTTTCACATGCAAATTGGGAAGCACCCACGAAGTTTGAGATTTTTCGGAGTTGATTTGGTACTTTTCCCAGTTTATTTGAATTTCTGCGTGACGCCACCTTGTAATTATAGTTTGAACTGAGCGTACCCACGAAAAGAGCCGAAATGCTGCTAGACTTTTCCACAGGGTCTCATGTGCCCTAGGAGGCAAATCATGTGCCCTAGGAGGCAAATCACCGTGGAGGTCCAAGAAAAATTCTTGTGTTTCCATGGTTTAATATATTAGCCTTCTTGTCGCCAGTTTAGCTCAAAGAAAATCATAGTAATTAAAATATTTATTAGAAAAACCTAAGAACTTGTGTGGACTCATATTTTGGGTGTACATGGCTGGGAAAAAAATTCAAGCCATTTCCACCAAGGAGGATTACACATCCTTCACAGAGGCACATGATCCCTACCATCGAACCAGGACTATACAGATTGTAGTTCTTGTGCTCCATGTGGTTCATATGTTTTGCCATTGTTGTAGTGGTCTCAAACTTTTTCTCGAGCCTTTCACATGCAAATTGGGAAGCACCCACGAAGTTTGAGATTTTTCCGAGTTGGTTTGGTACTTTTTCCAGTTTATTTGAATTTCTGCGCGACGCCACCTTGTAATTATAGTTTGAACTGAGCGTACCCACGAAAAGAGCCGGAATGCTGCTAGACTTTTCCACAGGGTCTCATGTGCCCTAGGAGGCAAATCATCGTGGAGGTCCAAGAAAAATTCTTGTGTTTCTATGGTTTAATTAGCCTTCTTGTCGCCAGTTTAGCTCGAAGAAAATCATAGTAATTAAAATATTTATCAGAAAAACCTAAGAACTTGTGTAGGGTCATATTTTGGGTGTACATGGCTGGGAAAAAAAATTCAAGCCATTTCCACCAAGGAGGATTACACATCCTTCACGGAGGCACATGATCCCTACTATCGAACCCCGGGGACTATACAGTGTAGTTCTTGTGCTCCATGTGGTTCATATGTTTGCCATTGTTGTAGTGATCTCAAACTTTTTTTGAGTCTTTCACATGCAAATTGGGAAGCACCCACGAAGTTTGAGATTTTTCGGAGTTGATTTGGTACTTTTCCCAGTTTATTTGAATTTCTCAAGGCGACGCCACCTTGTAATTATAGTTTGAACTGAGCGCGTACCCACGAAAAAAGAGCCGGAATGCTTTACACTTTTCCACAGGGTCTCATGTGCCCTAGGAGGCAAATCACCGTGGAGGTCCAAGAAAATTCTTGTGTTTCCATGGTTTAATTAGCCTTCTTGTCGCCGGTTTAGCTAGAAGAAAATCATAGTAATTAAAATATTTATCGAAAAAACCTAAGAACTTGTGTGGGGTCATATTTTGGGTGTTCGGGACTGGGAAAAAAAATTCAAGCCATTTCCACCATGGAGGATTACACATCCTTCACAAAGGTACATGATCATCCATGAAGTGGTAGCATTTCTATGTCACTGCCGGTTGCGTGTAATAACCGGCAGCGAATAGGATTGGGGTAAAATTTTCTAAATCTATCTGAACCTCCCGCCATTTCGTTCCCACCGCGCCCAAACCAGCCTTGCCTATATATATAGGTGAGTGGCTCGGAGCGAAATTTTGGCAAGCCATTTGAACACCGTGCCATTCTCGTTCCCTACCAGCGCCGAAAGAGCACCAGATTCGCCGACGGAGCGCACCACCAACTCCAACGTCGCCGTTCATCGTCCCCTACGCCGCCCGGGGGCCGCCCGTTTGCGCATCCCGGTCGTTCCGGCCAGCGGAATCAAGGCTTGACGGCGTTCTCCCACGCCGCGCTCCTCCACCCGACGTCCCCAACGCCGCGCCGGCATCCTCGCCCCTTCGGCCCCTTCCACGGTGAGAACTAATTATCCCTTTAGGTGTACGAGTTTTTACCTATGAGAATGACAACTAATTCGCCGCTGTCCTAGCCTCGCGTCGCCCGCTTGGTCTTCCTCCACGCCGACGGAGGACCGCCGCCACACCTCTCTGCCGTCCGCGGCCTCACACCGTCTTCCTCTTCACCGCCCGACGCCGCATCCGTCCCGCGACCTTGTCCTCCTCAAATCCTCCAAGACAAGATAGGAGCGCACGAGGCGCATCGAAAGCTTGGTGAGTGCGTCGGTCACGCCCTTGAGGTGTTCGTTGAAATGCCCGTCTCGGGCCACTGCAACCTCGTGCTCGAATTGTGATTGAAATTCATGAGTTAGTGTTGTTCGAAATCTAGTTTGGATATTTTAAATATATGTCCATTGCTTCTTGTACAACTTTTATGAATAACATAGCAATATCATCCTATTTTGGTGACATGTATAGGCAAGCATGGCGTGGTACGTAGTGTTTGTTGGTCGCGTGCGTCGGGATCTATCTAATCTGGGAAGATTGCTATGCTCAAGTCCAAGGCTACGCTAATAATTGTTCTGAAAAATACAACACCGAAGGTGAAGTCTGCCGCTGCCTACAATGGTGCAAACTAGCCGGTCCCGGAGATTGAAGAGAAGCCACCCCACATACTTATGAAGATTACGAATTGCTTTGCTTAATTGGTTTTGGAAAGATGTCATGCTTTTATTTATGTCTATGACTCTATGGTCATTGGTCTTTTTATTTTAGAAGTTCATGTAGGCTTAGTTTCTAGAACATTAGGTGGATTTTGTTGTATGTAACCATTAAATCTGTAATGTTTTGACGATATTAATGTATGATGATTTTTCGGATTTAAAAAGAGCTGAATTCCACGAATAAATTCAAAAAATTTAAAACAAAAACGCCCGGGTGGCATTGGGCCTGACAGTGAATGAGCAGCAAACCGGTAGTGTAACTATACCAAACACTATCGGTTTTGAATTACTAACCGTCATAGACGACGAAACATCACTGTCGGCCGCATTAACCAACCGATAGTCTCCACTCTAATAACGCCGCTTCGGTTGAGATCAGCCGACAAGTGTTCACGTAAAGTTCACCGACGGGTTCAAAGTAAGCCGCCATTGTTAGCTCTTCGATACACTGTCGGTTCAGTCTAACCCGATAGTGTTATCCCCACGATTACGTCGGTTCGTTAAAGCCCGAGAGTGCTCCCAATATCAACTCTGTCGGCCGACTTCGAACCTGCATTGCTTGGATCAAAAATGCCGCCGGTCGTGGAACACCCGGCGGTGTTCGGGTGACAGTCGCGCCGCCGGTTCGATATTAAACCGGCGATCTCTCCCCTCGCATCACCGCCGCCCGTTTTTTTCGGTAGTGTTTCAAACCCCACATCACTACCGCTTATGGTTCGCGCGGTTCAGTTTTTCGGCAGTGAAGGGGGTTGGAGCCCGCAGTGATGGACAATTCTGTAGTAGTGAATTGGTGCGGTGTCAAGGTGCGTACTGAGGAGGTCGTGCCATCCCCTCGCCCACGCCATCACTGTGGCACTCGTGGCCACCAGCTCTAGCTTGGGGTCCTCAGAAAGCACTGAAGGTCGCTGCGGAGCCATCGTCGATGATTGCCCAAGAATCTGGGCAACCGCAGATTTACCAAGGGAAAGAGAAAATTTATTTTATTCCATACCTGAGGCTTGTTGTTCCGATATGCAAATCCAGCGCCATGAGCACCATCGGTAGCGAAGATGCTGGTCACCAAAATCAAAGCGACGATAGCCAGGCTCGGTACGGCTTCGGATAGAATAACATCCATCAGGTTAGAACTTGAAGAAAACTATAAACTACAATGAAAACAGGGGGTGGGGACCTGTCCTTCACGTCACCGGCAGACTCGCCGCAGAGGGCCCAAACTGGTGGAGAAACGGTGAGCTAGATGGATTGGATGAATGGATAGCAGAGAAAGGAGAAGAACGGCACAAGGCCACTAGCGACGAAGCGCACTTGGGTCCCAACGACCTTGACAGGTACTATTGTAGTATACACATTTATTTATTGAGAAACTGATCACACACTTACAAGTTATAATAATCACTTACAAGAAACTGATCACACTTACCACCGATCGATTATTTATATATTTGACGGAAGAAAGCAAAACTGAGTGACAGAAACTGATCACAGAAGCGTCCGACTACACACTAGGACTGCTGAGCAAGCAGGACCTGCAGGTACTCGAACACCTTGTCGACGTCGTCCGGCACGACGCCCTTGGCGACGTCGGTGGCGCGGAAGCGGTCCTCCCACGCGGCCAGCAGCGGCGTCTTGGCCGGATCAATCAACCTACGCCCGATGGTCCTGCCGAATGCGCCGAACCACCCCAGGTACCCGCCGAGCACGAGGTCCACGAAGCCGATGCCGTCGCCGCCGAAGAAAGGCTTCCCCTTGGAGCAGTCCCTGAAGGCGCCTTCCAGGGTGTCGAGCACCTCGCCGACGCGCGCCACGGCCTCCGCCCTCTCGTCCTCGTGATTATACCTGAACACCATCACGGTCCACTCCGGCCTCACCGTTTCGTCGATGTACGCCGCCCAGAAGCGCGCCGTGGCGCGCTCGTAGGGGTCCGACGGCAGCAGCGCCGTCCCCGCCCACAGCTCGTCGATGTACTGCAGGATGACCTGGGACTCGTTGATGGCGCGGCCGCCGTGGAGGAGCACCGGCACTTTCTTCTGCACCGGGTTGGAGGCCAGGAGGAGTGCGCTCTTGTTGTACAGGTCCTCCTCCACGTACTCGTAGGACAGGCCTTTCATGTTGAGCGCGATGCGGACAGGGATCACGAACGGGCTCGGCCACACGCCCAGCACCTTCAGCTCGTCGCCCGCTCCCGCCATTGGCAGCTCTAGCTTTCGGTTCTGTGTTCGATGAGGAGGATGAGGATCGTTTTGGCTCTGCTGTGTTGTTCTGCCTCTAAGTGTGCCAGGGCCAATGAGCTTTATATAGAATATAGGAAGAATGTGTGCAGTGAGCTGTTGCCTTTGGGTGGGAAGCTTCGTTTCAGACTTGTGCACGAATTCTCGATTGCATCTGTACCTGGCCGTTTTATGTTGCGCTTGCGGTGACGATACATGTGCGTCTGAGAGTCTTGATTTGGACAACATGGTCGTCGCTCCAGTAACCTTGTTGGTCCGCCCCAGCAAAAGTAGCAGCCACAGGCCCACATCTTTCATGGACGAAGGTGCATGCATGCTGCATGCTCTTCCCTCGCAGCCTTGCGAGACACACCTGGTGGCGGCTGGCTACGTGGTGAGCAGGTTGGCTACGTGGAAAATTTTGGGCCTTTCCCTTCGAGTGCACGAACATGTGCTGGTGCTGCATACTCAGGCCCACGAGCTGTCCAGGCAACGTCGCCCTCTCTCTTTCTTTGCAGGCCCATCATGTGTCCTTCCCGAGGCCTATACATCTTCCTCTCTCTTTCTTTTTTTGGATGGCTCAATCGATCCACCTATCACGGTTCACTCCACCCCACCCGCGTGGATGTCGTGGGGTGTGTTTAGGGCGCAAACGTTTTGAGCAAAGTTTGGCGGCTAAAATTTGGCACTGTAGCAAACTGAAAAACTATAGCATGTTTCGTTTTTTTATAAATATTATCTTACCATGGGGTAACTAGGCTCAAAAGAAACGCGTCTCGCAAATGTACATCTAAACTGTGTAATTAGTTTTTTTCACCTTCATTTCATACTACGGACATGTGTCTTTTGGTGCATTTATTGTTTCGATGTGATGGGATGTGATGGGAGTGTAGAAAATTTTGGAGAGAAACTTAGGGCTCTAAACACACCCTGGTGTCACAACCTGCTCTTCGTGTTCTCTTCGTGTTTGGGTCCCTCCACCGATGCAATGCGTTCGGCATGCAGCAAAGGAGGGTGTTCTAATCAGCGCTGGCAAGACCACTCCTCGTTTAAACAGAAGCGCCCGGTTTCTCTGTCTCATTTCTAGTTGCCGTGTTGTGCCTACAATGCAGCCTCTAGATCTGACGACTCTCACCCCAATCAGACAGGTATTTCTCTAGCTCTGTTTCGATGACATCAACAAAATCTTTCAGTTGTCGGCATGATTCTTCTTCGACGGCTCCACCGACCCACTCTTCATTGTCGCTATGCGCGGTCAGTCCATCTAGGTGCACGCGTTTTTGACGCCCCTGCAAAAACCTATCGCCGGCCGAATCGTCCGCCACGGCGTCTCAGTCGATGCTTTGTTGTCTTCTTTTTCCGTCTCAGGACATTGATGTAACTTGGTCTTCCTCGGATGACCTCTATGTAATATGGCTGCTTTAATATATAATATATGCTTGTTGTTAATTAAAAAAAAATCTCGGGCACTGAAATGTGCTCATGAAACGGTTGGCAGAGAGAGGCTATAGAGAATCTGTGTGGGCTTTGGAACCTTTAGTGATGAAAGTGCTAGCGTAATCATTGCCGATGGCCTATAACATGAACCGTGTAGGTGCAGCATAACATGAACCGTGTAGGTGCAGCAATGTGACCTCAGTATACAACTCGCTTTAATTCAATGGAAACAGGAATATTTACTCCGACCAGAGGAATTAGGCAAGGGGATCCCCTATCCCTTTATCTTTTCCTATTCGTTGCATAAGGCCTTTCAACCATGATCCAACAAGTAGAGGAGAATGGTGAGCTGAATGGAATCAGAGTATGTGGGGATGCACCAATGGTTTCGCATCTTTTATTTGATGATGATTCTTTGTTCACTACTACACAATTGAACTTGCATGGTGTTTCGAAATCATTTTCCGTGGCGGTTATTTTAAAAACCGCCACGGTTAATATCCCTATTAACCGTGGCGGTTATTTTTTATTAACCGTGACAGTTATAATAACCGTCACGGAAAATCAATTAATCGTGGCGGTTTTTATAAAAAAACCATCACCGCAAATAAGGCCCAATATGCAGGTCATAATAGCCCAATTTGATTTTGAGAAGCCCAGCTCGGCCTGATAATGAGTCGCTTGTATATATACTCTAACCAAACCCTAACCCTAACTCAAGTCCTCCGGTCCTCTCTCCGTCCCGATTAAAAAAAAAAGTCCGTCGCTCCTCCATCCCTTCGCTCCCCCTCCCTCCCGTCGCCCCCCCCCTACATGGCGCTCCCTCCCTCACATCGCCCCCTCCCTCCCCAAGACGACGCCGGCAACGCCCCCCCCCACCTCGACGCCGACGGAGGCGGCATGGAGGCGTGGAGGGACCCGGATCCGCGGTGCCCCCCACCTCGAGCTCGTCGGCGCCCCCACCTCAAGCTCGTCGGCGGCGCGGAGGTGGTGTCGGCGGGCGAGCACGGCCTTCTCCAGCGGCAAGTGTGCACAGCCTTCTCTAGTTGCCGGCGAGCTCTGCCTTCTCCTCCTCGCGGCAAGCTCCGGCGACGGCTCCGGCGCGGGCTCCCGCCTCCGTCGCGGGATTCGGGCCCCCCTCCGGCGCGTCGCGAGATCCAGCGGTCCTCCTCATCCAAATAGCGTCGCGGGATCCACGCGGCGGCGGCGGCTTTCGACCCCGGCGGCGGATCTACGCGGCAGCGGCGGATGTCGACCCCGGCGGCCGGATCCACGCGGCGGCGGCGGCGGCCCGACGGCCCGGCGGTGGGCGGATTTGGGCTTTTCGATTTTTTATTTTTATATTATTAACCATGGCGGGCATTTTGACCGCCATGGAAAATCGTGCATTTTCGTGACCCTACGTTGGTGGCGGTTATAAAAACCGCCACTGAAAAATCGTTTAGGTAGTAGTTGATCCTGATGCATGCCAATAAAAAGAATGCAGACTGTCTAAGGAATCTATTAGATAGATACTGTCAAAACTCGGGTCAATTATTAAGTGCAAGTAAATAAAGTATTTTCTTTTCTGAGAATACAGATCCAGAGATAAAGTTGGAGGTATGTGAGGCTCTAAATATTGTGACTGAGTCTCTTAATGATAAATACTAGGAGGGACTCTCCAGCGTTTCTTTGCTTGACACTCGCTGCTGCCGCGTTCTTTGCGGGTATCTGAGAAAATACGAAAAAATTTGATTAGATGTCGACTTCATTATACGAATGAGTTTGATGGTAGATTATTTGTAGTCCATCGTGCACTAAGCAGCAACATACACTGAACGAAAAGCTCTGATAATTGAACAAACTATCAAAATGGAGTTGACATGCATTCAGATCAAGAAAGTGCATCATTGATAGTCTGAATTAAGTCCAAAAGGTTTAAGTATCTCCAAAAAGCGCATGTGCCTCCACCATGCCCAGAAACTAACTCAGGATATTCACAACTCAGGAGGGAAAGACCTGAAATTCACACAATATTCACAACTCAGATACTGTACGAAAGAGAGATGAAATCAACAGCTACTGCCTGATTGCAATCATAACACATGTACAGTTACGAACGTCTTGCAATCGATTTGTTCCTCCACTAATGCCTGCAGCTACGACTATTATATTCTTGCATAGATTACAGTTACGAACGGCTTGCAATCGATTTGTTCCTCCACTAATGCTTGCAGCTACGTCTACTATATTCTTGCATAGATTGAAATCAACACATACCATAGATTTGAGGCTTGCTGGTTTCCTTGTTCAGATGGGAAATTTGGGGGGATGGCCCCCAATCCTGCTCCTGGCGGTGGCCTCGCAGCCTCGCAGGACTCCTGCTCCTTGCGGTGGCCTCAGCGGCATAGTCCAAGTAGGAGCAGTAGGGGATAAAATCAACACAACAGGGGCGAGCGTAGAGGAATGGGAGACCCGGAGAGAGGGGAAGAACCTGCAGGGGCTAGCGGCACAGAGAGGGAAGTCGTCGACCGAGGTGGAGAAAATGAAGATGCCGGAGGCCCCAGCGCCCTTTCCCTCCTTTGCTGCGCCGCATGGAGCTCTGACCGTCGTCCATGTCCGCAGGCCCGACATGAACGGCGGCGGAGCGTCGTCGGCCCATGTGGACGTCGCAGCTGCACAAGCGCTTCGTCGACGCCGTCGCGCACCTCGTCATCAAGAACGCCGTGCCCAAGACCATAATGCAACTGATGAGCGTCGACGGGCTCATGCGCGAGAACGTCGCATCACACCTCCAGAAGTACCGCCTCTACCTCAAGCGCATGCAGGGGCTCAGCGGCGGCGGCGGCGGCGGAGCGTGGGGAAGCCACTCCTCGGGGTCCGCCATCGACGCAACCACCGAGCACCTCTTCGCCACGGGGCCCGTCCCCTTCCTCCCGCCCGATCACAGCCACGGCCATGGCCACCGCTCGCTCGCAGCCGTAACCGACACCTACCCAACGCCCTTCTCCCCCATGGGCCACCACCGCCACCACACACCGCGGATCGGCCACTTCCACAACCACCCCGCCGCCGCGCGCTCCGCTCGGCCACTACGGTGGCGCTGGTGCCGGCTTCGACCACGACGGCTTCCTCAGCCGCGTCGCCGCGCCGCCCATCGTCGGCCCGCCTGGGATGCACCACAACCACATGGTCGGCAACGGCGCCAGGATGGGGATGATGGTGCTGGCCTTCCTCTGTCGATTCGATCACCCCGCCCCGCCCCGCTTGTTGCCTGGCTAAATAGCTTCCACTTACACCGCGGACGCGGCGCTGCGTTTCGCCTTCCTCGGTGGACGGGGAGTAGGACGGTCGGAGATGGACAGTCGTGTAGAGCGACGCGAAGAGGCCGCCGCCGTAGGATCTTTGGTCAACTTGGGAAGGAGAACGACCGGCAACGGACAGACATGCAGAGCGACGCGACGGTAACAGAAACGGAAGACATGCAGACCTCCGCGAAGTGGAACAGGCCGCCGCGCTTTTTCTTTTTTTTTTTTTTCCCTCGAGAGGAACCAACGTCACGACTCACGGAGCATGCGGAGGAAAGGGATCGTCGCGGTGGGTGCGGACGAAACGGATGCCTACGTGGGCGTCCCGCGTGTGCGAGAGAACTCCTAAGTGGGGGTTTCCCATATAGAAGGTTTAGATTTGGGGTTACCCTCATTTGTGGGGGCAGATAGAACTTAGAAATGATTGTTTTCGCCATCTTATAGATAGAATTGTTCAGAGAGTCAATGGTGCCACAAGGACATATTCCCAAGAAGAAAGGGCTATCAAACATAGATTATGTGAGCTATTCGAGAGAGAAGAAATAATGGCCCGACAGCGTTCTTGAGTGGATTGGCTTCAGGTGGGGGATCGGAATACATCTTTTTTCCACGCAAGGGCTAGATCTCACAGGAGGACTAATAAAATAGAATATCTTATGAGGCATGATGGAACTAAATATGAGGACCAATCGGAGATCAGAGAGATGCCTGGTCATTTTATATGGAGTTGTTTACAACTGAACCACGGGATGAAATAGACAAAGTTCTGGAGGCTATTCCTTTGCGATTTGATCAAGCAACTAATGAAGCTTTACCCAAGCCTTATTGCAACGATTTTTCAGATGGGACCAACAAAAGCCCTAGTCCTGATGGCTTTCCGGCCTTATTTTATCAAATGCACTGGACCATGCTACAGGATGATATATGTGAAGCTATGAGAAATTTTCTACAAGGGAATGACATACCAGTGGGTCTGTGTGATACAACAATTGTTCTCATCCCTAAGATGTCAAAGCCGGAGCATCTAACAAATTATCGTCCAATCAGTCTATCCAATGTGTTGTATAAAATTGCATCAAAAGTTTTAGCAAACCGGCTAAAGGGGTTACTGTCGAGTATAATTGCAGAAAAGCAAAGTGCTTTTGTTCCTAGAAGGCTGATCAGTGATAATGTGCTTATAGCTTATGAATGTATGCATACAATTAGACGTCAGCAAGCTAAAACCCCCCTTTTTTGCACTTAAAATTGATATGATGAAAGCATATGACTGTGTTGAGTGGACCTACCTGCATGGTGTCCTTCAAAAGCTTAGCTTTGCACAGGATTGGATTAATAGTGTTATGCGTTGTTTCTCCTTAGTCCGTTGTTCTGTGAGAGTAAATGGTATTCTTTCTGAACATTTTACACCAACAAGAGGATTGAGACAGGGGGACCCTACCAGTCCTTACTTGTTTTTGCTTTGTGCAGAGGGGCTATCTTGCTTATTGAAGAAGGAGGAACAAGCAGGTCATATAAAAGGGGTGAGGAATGGCGTCTTGGGACCATCTATGTCACATATTTCACTTGTTGATGATAGCATTTTCTTTACATGTGTTGATGAAAAGAGTCTTAATACTTTGAAATATGTACTGTAGACATATAGCAGGGGATCGGGCTAAAGGATCAACTTGCACAAATCGTCCCTATATTTTGGCCAACACCGTCCTACTCACATTAAACAAAAGGTAATGGATTCTCTGAATGTGCATAATGAAGCCCTCTAGACTACTTATCTTGGTATACCAACCTATGTTGGTCAATCAAGAAGAAGTTCTTTCAACTTTATTCCAGAGAAGTTGTGGAAACATGTCCAGGGATGGAGTGATAGGCCTTTGTCTAGAGTAGGAAAGGAAATTATGCTTAAATCTGTGGCACAGGCCATCCCCACATATGTCATGAGCTGTTTTCATCTGCCTGATTATATTTGCAATAGAATGAGATCAACAATTTCAAACCATTGGTGGGGCTTTGAAGGAGGCAAAAGGAAAATGCATTGGCGTTCATGGGATTGGTTGACAACTCCAAAATTCATGGGAGGAATGGCTTTTAGAGATATGAAGATCTTCAACCAAGCAATGCTTGGTCATCAGTGTTGGCGCCTGATGATAGAACCTAATTCTTTGTGTGCACAGGTACTCAAAGGGAGGTACTATCCAAAATGTTCCTTCCTAGATTCTGGTCCCACAAGGTCATGTTCTTATACATGGCGTAGTTTGATGTTTGGGAAAAGTCTCCTACAACGTGGCATCTTTCCTCGGCGAGTGGGTAATGGAGAAGACATTAGAGTCATGAAGGATAAATGGATTCCTAATGGCTCATGTTACCCTGTTCATCCTACTTTCCAAATACCCGATGATCTTAAAGTCGGTGCTCTAATGGATGCATCATCTAGACTATGGAATGAGGAGTTGATACGCATATGCTTTAATCCCCAGATGTCGAGTGCATTCTAAATGTCACTCTAAGCCATAACCAGTCCAGATTTTGTATTTTGGCCATTCACTAAGTCAGCATATACATGGTGAAATCAGCATATATCATGGCTAAAAGTGAGGAAGTACACCTAAAAGCTAGTGTTAATGGTAAGGGAGAATCATCAAATCAAGTATGTACCGCAAAAGAATGGAAGAGTCTATGGAGTATCAAAGTTCCACCCAAGATGAAAATTGTGTTGTGGCGATTTGCACATAATTGCCTCCCAACTAGACAACAACTCAAATTGAGAAACATTTCAGCTAATGATCTCTGCTTGTCATTGTAGGCGAGTTGAAACTATTGAACATGCATTTCTTAATTGTCAATATGTCCTTCAAATTTGGAAAAAGGTGAAGAAAAGAAGCGGTGTCAGGAGTTTGATCAAACACTTTGTGTCTCTTCGCCAATTGATTTTTGAAACCTTGGTTATGTGCGCAGTGAGAGAGAGAGAGAGAGAGAGAGAGAGAGAGAGAGAGAGAGAGGCCATCATACTGGTGATTTCCTTTTTGGCATATCTCGAAGTTAGAAATGATGTTCGAAATGGTGAGAATGAAGTGCATCTTCACTGTATAGTTTAAAAAACGCTTGCATATGTGGATATTGTACTGCTGCACATGTATGAATCTATCATTTCCAACAGGAGTGACTCCTTTAAGCCGAACCAATATAATGGGATCCACCACCGAAAGGATGGGTTATCGTAAAATGTTGATGCAGCGGTGTTTCGTAAAGCTGATCTTTGGGATTGGCATTATGATCGAACCACAAGGAGATTTCTTGGCTGCTAGCAGGGCAAGGTATGGATAAGATCACAAACCCCTGAATTAGCGGAGGCTATTGCTGTCCGGCGGGCTTTGCTCTTTTGTTTCGGGGGCTTTCTTATAGTCACATCATAATTGCATCCAACTGTCTCTCTTTGGTTCGAAGCTCGTCGGGATGCAAGATCGCTCCCATATTGGAATCATTGTTGAAGATATAAAGAAAAAGCGACTTGTATTTCTTCTGTTGTTTTCTCTTTTATTCTTGTAAGCAGATGGTGTAATGAGGTAGCTCATGTTCTTGCTAGGTCTGCTCACCAGCTCTCTCGGTCGTCCCGGTTTCATGTAGCCCCCGAGTTTCTATGGTCTTCTCTTTATAAGGATCAGATTAACTAATGAAATGTTTCCTGTTTCCCTTGTATAGGGGCAGGATGTAGGTTTTCAAAAAAAAAAAAAAAGTGCTGACCACTTTTTTGTCAACCCCTCGTTCGAACAGTATCACGGTACCCCTCACCCAAAAAATATATATACATTTCTCAATCCTCGAACAGTTAAACAATTTAAACTTTGACTAAATTTATATAAAAATATTAAAAAAAATAAGTACTACCCTCTCCATTCTAAATTAAAAATATGTTTACTTTTTGTGGTTTATTCATTTTGTTATTTATTTAGATATATATTATATCAAGATACATAACAAAATAGATATACCAGAAAAATAAAGTAAACGACTTATAATTTGAAACGAGGGAATACTAGATTAGTAAATGGATATGCTTACTTTTATAATAAATTTATATGAAAAAAATAAATATTAATATTATTCACTATAACCGTAATTTGATTGGCATGGATCCCATTGTTTTATATTTTTGTAAACAGAGAGAGTAAGGTGTGTTTAGTCCCTGTAAAGTAAAGTTTTAGGGATCACATCAAATGCTTCATGAATGTTCGAAGGGGTGTTTAGATATCCATAAAAACTAATTGCATAACTCGCTTGCAAACTATAGACAAATTTATTAAGCCTAATGAATCCTTTATTAGCACATTTATTATTGCGCCGAATCATTCGATGTGATAGGTGTAAAGTTTTTGGAGCGGGAACTAAACACATCCTTAACTACTCATCCACCTCTAGTAAATCCTAATCCCCGTCACAATCTGACGCCTCAAATCAGTCATCAGTAAACGGTGTGCACATAACCAATCCAATTACTATCTTAGATCAGAATCTACTCCATCTTGTCCCGGTGCAGGGTCAATGTCAGTGCTGGGCGCGTCGGCGCGACTCTGCGTAGGGGCGTGCGGCAGGACCTCCGACCATTCTGTGGCAGCTGTGGGCATGTGGCTGCTGGCTGCTGGGACGGCCAACAAGGTCACTGGAGCGACGACCATGCTGTCGAAATCAAGACTCTCAGACGCACATGTATCGTCACCGCAGCCGCAACATACCCGTCATGAAAACGGCCAGGTACAGATGCAATAGAGAATTCGTGCACAAGTCTCAAACGAAGCTTCCCGTGTAGGCAACAGCTCACTGCTCACATTCTTGCTATATAAAGCCCATTGGCCCTGGCACACTCAACACAAACGATCCTCATCCTCTGCGTGCACGGTGCATCTCGTCGAACACAGAACCGAAAGCAGAGCTGCCAATGGCGGGAGCGGGCGACGAGCTGAAGGTGCTGGGCGTGTGGCCGAGCCCGTTCGTGATCCCTGTCCGCATCGCGCTCAACATGAAAGGCCTGTCCTACGAGTACGTGGAGGAGGACCTGTACAACAAGAGCGCACTCCTCCTGGCCTCCAACCCGGTGCAGAAGAAAGTGCCGGTGCTCCTCCACGGCGGCCGCGCCATCAACGAGTCCCAGGTCATCCTGCAGTACATCGACGAGCTGTGGGCGGGGACGGCGCTGCTGCCGTCGGACCCCTACGAGCGCGCCACGGCGCGCTTCTGGGCGGCGTACATCGACGAAACGGTGAGGCCGGAGTGGACCGTGATGGTGTTCAGGTATAATCACGAGGACGAGAGGGCGGAGGCCGTGGCGCGCGTCGGCGAGGTGCTCGACACCCTGGAAGGCGCCTTCAGGGACTGCTCCAAGGGAAGCCTTTCTTCGGCGGCGACGGCATTGGCTTCGTGGACCTCGTGCTCGGCGGGTACCTGGGGTGGTTCGGCGCCTTCGGCAGGACCATCGGGCGTAGGTTGATTAATCCGGGCCAAGACGCCGCTGCTGGCCGCGTGGGAGGACCGCTTCCGCGCCGCCGACATCGCCAAGGGCGTCGTGCCGGACGACGTCGACAAGGTGTTCGAGTACCTGCAGGTCCTGCTTGCTCAGCAGTCCTAGTGTGTACGATCGTCCTACGATGAGCGAGCCTGGATCCCTTCCGTCACTCAGTTTTGCTTTCTTCCGTCAATATATAAATAAATAATCGATCAGTGGTAAGTGTGATCAGTTTCTTGTAAGTGCTTATTGTAACTTGTAAGTGTGATCAGTTTCTCAATAAATAAATGTATACTACAATAGTACCTGTCAAGGTCGTTGGGACCCAAGTGCGCTTCGTCGCTAGTGGCCTTGTGCCATTCTTCTCCTTTCTCTGCTATCCATTCATCCAATCCATCTAGCTCACCGTTTGTCCACCAGTTTGGGCCTTCTCCGGTGAGTCTGCCGGTGACGTGAAGGAGAGGTCCCCACCCCTTGTTTTCGTTTTAGTTTATAGTTTTCTTCAAGTTCTAACCCGATGGATGTTATTCTATCCGAAGCCGTACCGAGGCTGGCTATCGTCGCTATGATTTTGCGGACCGGCATCTTCGCTACCGATGGTGCTCATGGCGCTGGATTTGCATATCGGAACAACAAGCCTCAGGTATGGAATAAAATAAATTTTCTCTTTGCCCTTAGTAAAGCTGGGGCTTGCCCAGATTCTTAGGCAATCATCGACGATGGCTCCGCGGCGACCTTCAGTGCTTTCTGAGGACCCAAGCTTGAGCTGGTGGACACGAGTGCCACCGTGATG
>JADLZK010012462.1:0-102191 GCA_015847255.1 Hyparrhenia diplandra | reverse complement strand
GAGTTTCTTGTTCTTGGTACTTAGCCCGGAAGGTTTTGTAAGGTCTATGGTTAGGATGTTGGTAACGCTACTGTCTTGTGGATGCAACCTTTTGCCAATTAAATTGGCCGCCTCGGTACATTATCTCCTGCGAGGGTGTAATGGCCGATGTTCTAATCCATGAAACTTTCTTCACAAGCTTCCTCGCTTTCCGTGATATGCTTCATTTTGGGAGTCATGGCGGTAGGAGCCTTCATCACTTGATTCACCACCAATTGCAGGAGTCTCACACTCACGGTTTCTAGGCGTGGATCCGAGATCTACCCGCCTTGTCGCGAGGAGGCGGTGACTAAGGGCTTCATGATACATTTGTGTTGTTTGAGGCGCGGAGTGTAGCACGATGGCATGCACGATGAGTGCACCCGAGGCCGAGATGAAAAGTAGGCCAGCTCACGCTCCGTCTTCATCAGGACCCATCAAAGCATGCGTCCAGCTTATTCGTGGACGCGCGAGGCGGTTGTATCCAGCGTCCATTTGCGAGCAAAATCGCTAGCACGGGATTTGAGTGCTGCGTGGTTGCTACGACGGTCTAAATGTCTCGCTCATGAGCTGCTAAAGCCCATTTTGGCCACCCTTCCCGTGGCTTCCTTGTTGTTTATTATTTCCCCAAAGAGGGAAAGGTCGATACTACCGTAGGTGATTGGGTGTGCGGAAAGTAATGGCGGAGCTTCCTTTGTGACCCGGCACCACAGCGTATAAGTAACTACGCATCACGAGGATACACGGTCTTGGTGTCGGGAGAGGTACTTCAGCGATGAAGTAGACGATTCAGATGTTGGGTACGTAAGGGAGTGCCCTCTGCTGCGTCGTTCGACCACGTTCGCTGACGCACTCACCACGGTGGTTGATGGCGGCCGTAGAGAGATGTAAGTTTGTTCTCCCAGGGGTTTGGCTGGCACCCAACACCGGTGAGGTTGATCAACATCTTCTTCAGGTTTCCCGAGGGCTTCTGCCTCGATAGTCCGAAAGTAAAGTGCTCGGTTTCTCAGAAGTCTCATACGGGTAATCCCTCCAACCTAGAGATGGGTCTGGCGAGGCGCTAGGGCATCCCATAAGCACGGACTCCTTTAATATTGAGTTTATCGGTTCCATGTTGGTTTACGCGCGACCTTGGTCGGGTTGGCCTCAATCTTCCCGGGACAATGCTCGGTTGAAGGCCGGCCCCCTCTGCGGATCTTAGATTTGTCAACTTTGAGCGGATCAGGGTCTCTTCATAGATTAGATTGAGACTCGCTTCCTCCGTCCATGAGGACCTTAGTTGAGTTTTGTATTACCGATAATCGGATCCACCACCAATGGGTAGGCGGGTTCGGATGTGCAGGTGGATGGTCCTATCACGGTCGAGCGTGATTGCTTGATTCGACCATTCTACGAAAGCTTAGGTGTGGCTGCTCAGAGAAAACCTCACGCGTTCCTTTTCTTTGTCGCAGCGGTCATATTTTGCTCGTCACGCTCCGAGAGATCATGAAGCAATTGTTGACCATTGGGAACTTGGAATCTTCCTCATCCTCTACCTCGGGTTCCTCTTTCTTCTCTTCATCTTCGAGGGATCGTCCCGAGCTTGTTGAAGTGCTTGCGGAGGTCTTGCATTCTTCTAAGGTATGCTTGGCCGAGATATTGATGATTGGTGCGTTTTTAAGCATGTCGTCAAACTTGCACGCGCCCGGAGGGCTCCCTTTCACCGCTCTACGGCTGCGACAAGATCTTCCTCGAGTCACCCTGCGTAGTCTGGACCCTACCCCACACTTTGCCTTTTGTTCTTCTTTCTTTTTGGCATCACGGGGATTTGACCCCTCGGCCTCGCCCCTCCATCAGTCGCTTCCCTTTCTTGGAAACTCGATCGAAGAGAAGGTGCTCCGACCGACCCCTCTTCACCACTTGCAAACTTGGTGGCAATGTCCATCGGTGGGTGTGCATCGGTTGGGGTTCGCCGCCCTAGCTTCTTGGCCGAGCTCGGAAGGTGGTGCCATGAGCTCAATGGCGTCGGATGCATTGTCGGGGAGTTCATTCACTTTGCTTTGGCGCCCGGATGTGGGTCTATGGGGACTCGTCGAGGCTTTGACGGCCTTCACAGTCCAGGGTTTCGGGGGCGTAAGTAGTGCCTTGAAAATTTCCCCTCTAAAGACTCTCACCAAGTCATCCCAACTGGGGAAATCTGGTTAGGTGGGAGATGTTAGAGCCATGCTCGTCTTTGATTGAGGAGGTAGAGGGGGCGGAGTTGGATAATGACGTTGTTGGTCATGGGCTCTAGCGGTGACAAATAGCGGTAATCATCGGCCAAACCTCGGGGCGTGTTTGTAGGAGTACTTCTCAATATGGCTCGGGGGTCGGCGTGAAAGGGAGGCGGCGCCCTCGGATCTCACCTTGGTGGCCCGAGGTCGGAGGTCGGGTGAGCAGCAGGCTCATTACGGTTGCGTCCGGCGTTGCTCGATTTCTTCCTTAAGATCGGGAGGTTTGTTGGTTTTATGCCGGCTCAGGTCGATTTGTCCTCTTTGCTGGCTATGGTTGGGCGATTTTCTTCCAAGTCGTTGCCAAACATCCGCGATTGGATCGATTGTCAACGAGTCGCTCGGGCCGGATCGCTGGCAGGGGCTGACTTTTCGGGTTCGAGCGGAAGCGTCGGCTGCGCATCGGTTCTTGATGTCTTGAGGTGGCATAGTTCTAAAGCCGAGGCTCGGCTTGTTGGGCTTGCGGCTTTATCGAGGAGTTCCTTGAGCCCATCCGCGTAGCCTCCTCTCTTCGATTGGTCGAAAGGTTCGGGCATTTCGAACAAGCATTACAGCGCGGCTACGTTAAAAATTGCCGGCGCGGTTGAAGGGGCCCGAACACCCTCGGTGGGCGTGAGTTGTTTCCGTAACTCTAGCGGCGCTCGCTGGCGAGTTTCTTACGCTCGTTGAGCCAGTTCGAGCGGATGGTTTTGCCTCTAGTCGTCAGCACCGCGCTGCGGCCTCGGCTTGAAGTCGGGGCTTCAATATCTTGTAGCCGTGTATGTCCAGGCGAGGGCAGCGGCGGGCGATACGCGGCCGGATGCCGACTTTGGCGCCGGTGGGACACGTCGTGCGTGGCGAGCCCACCTCTAGCGTTGTCATACTAAGCTTTCTTCGAGGTCGGTGAGTTGACCATCCTACGAGCTCAATGTTATAGCATTCCGAGAAGTCATAATACTCATTATTGAGGCGAGTTCGGGAGATCTCTGGCCTGCGGTGATCGTCCACAGATACCCTAAGCGGGATGTCCATCGTGGATTTCAGTGAGCCAGCTGTCCCTTGGTGAGGGGCACCTCGGCCCGCCGATGAGCAGTTGTCCCAATCGGACTAGCGGCGGTCAGGGAGGGGGAGTCCCCTCGCCGCAGCCTCACGTGTGCCCCGGCATAGGGATCTCTGTCGCCCGGCGTCTTGGCGGTACGCCGTGTGGTTAAGCCGTACCAATGCCTCATGAATGTCGGGGTGTTGTGGAAGTAGTCCATTATACGCGGATATGCGCTTCTCGGTTGGCCGAATGGGGCGCTCACGGTAGGCTCATGGGTTCTCCCATTGCCCCCCTTCTGCGTGGTAATGCCATTGTGGACAAGCTTTTTTTCTTGCAGCGGGGCGCTTCATAACTTCATCGTCGGTATCGGCGAGCCTGAGGGAAAGAGATCGTAGTTGGGCTGGCGTCGACACACGGCGCGGCGTGCTGCCGGCGGCGGCGTCCATGATGTCGGCTGGCGCCCCCTTGGTGCTTGGGCGGTTGTCTTCGATCCGTTCGGAAGGAGATCGTCTTGGGTGTTGTGATCCGGCCGGCGCGGCTTCGAAGCCGCCCAATCGCGGTAACATTCCCGTCCTCCTCTTGATTCAGAATAGGGCCGGAAGGTGGCGATAATAAGCCATCTAGGTTTTGGGGAAGTGATCTTCACCACGGCGCTCCCCACTGGCGCCGCCATGTATGTGTTTTTTGAGAACCGGGTATCCCAAGCACCAACAATGATTTATAGGCTGTGCGCTCCCGCTGATGGCGTGTCGCGAGCTAGGAAGGCGGCGTTTATCACGGATTCCGAGCCATGGGGCCCTACGTCGGCCGGTATGTCTCTTCGTGTTACTGGCACCAATTGTGCATAAGAACCAAGCGGTTTACAATGTGTTCTTAGGAATGAAGGAAGGCTTCAATCAGGGAATGATCGGCTAAGTGTGAAAACCTAGTGGAGGGATCGCTTTTCTGAGTGTGGCATTACCCCTTTTATAGTGTAAGGAGTAATGGTGAGTGATAATGTGGCTGTCTTGATACGTGTCATGTACAAATGCTCTTTGTGTGTCTTCTATCAGGCTTTTGGCATACCATGCGGAAGGGACCTCGGGTTCCAGGATGGGTGCCCTTACTGTGGTGTGGGCGCGTGCCGGAGTCTCGTATTCGTGTCCATTGCGGGGTGGTCAGGTCTCCGGCAAATGGTGACCCCTCGGATCCCTTCTTGATCCGCGGTCCGCGGGCGGCGCATCTTTGTCGTGGTGTCGGTCTACGGACTCGTGTCGTAGAAATAGAAATAATTTGCAAGTAAAATGAGCAGTAGTACCGTGTTTCCCTATGTGGCCAAGCGGTACACCTTTATGTCCGTCAATGGGGAGGCGAGGAGATAGCAGGTCAAGTGGTCGGCAGGGGCAATGGATTGCCACAATCATTCGCATTTTGTGGAGCGAGTGCATTTAATGTGGCATCCCTCACTACCGGACCGGCTTCCCAAGGTGGCGAGAGGTCTTTGGGAAGGAAGAGCCCGGCGACCGGGGGTCCTCTACCCTCGAGGCGAGGCGGTTCTTGCTTTCGAAGGTCATGGTCCTCGGCGGTAGGGCATGTTTCCGTGACCCGCATCCTCGGGCGTGGCGAACTGTTCGAGGGCTTTGCCCTCGGGTGCTGGAATAGATGTGGTAAAATGGCTGATTACGGGCTGGCGTGTTCGTGGTATCTGTGGCCGGATCTTGGGCCTCTATATGGATGGGCATAATAAACCTATTGGGGATTGTCTTTCCCATTCCTTCTTTATAATGACCCAATTGGTCTTTATTCTCATTTATTCTAAGACTAGTCCACAGGCCCTCTTGGCCTAAGCCGGGATGATTCGGGTAAGTTGGGCTTTGCCCGAGTATCGATAGATGGGCTCTTGGGCTTCTATAGAGGGCCCGGCTGAATTCTTTGTTTTTTACATCAAGTCCTTCTTAGCGGGATTCACGGGCTTGGGGCGGTTCATTTCTCTGGGCGACTTTTTGGCCCATAGGCGTCTTATGTCGTCAACTCCAATGTCGTCTTTTACGTGATCCTCCTTCTTGGGCCCGAAGCCGCGCCATCTTTTATGGGCTATTTTTCTTAATGGGCAATTATTTTTGTCCCCCTCGACACATAGGTAGGTACATTTTTTTTCGTCGTATACACCAAAATGGTCCCTGTTGGCTCTTTACCTTGAATTATGGACGTTGCTTCATCACCTTGGTTGGGCAGGTACCTGAGCTGCATAAGCATAGTACTGATAACGGAGCTCCCTGTCGATGGGTTGAATAAAGCTGTGAGGAACCTACCATCGATGAGAAGGCAGTTATCAGTATCTCGGTGACTGTTTAGCATGATTGGACTGTCATGTTAGGGTTATACGATGATTTGACTGTCATGTTACATAGTATAGTGGCCGCAGCCAGAGGGAGCCAATTGGCACAACACGGAGGCTCTAAAATTATTTGAACACGAAGCTCAATGATCACTCCCTCATTGCGTAAAAGGTAATACAACTTGATGTAAAAAAAAGGTAATACAACTAAGTCTAAATAACAATATCTCCAATTGATGTAAATAAGCCTCTATGGAATAGAAAGCGAGTTCTGTATTTAACAATTCATCATTTAAGCTGAGCATCCAGTGCATGGACATGAGGTATGCAATAATAAAAAAAAAAAATAGATCATGGCCATTTTAGGATGCAGGAACCTCGAGAAAAGCAAATAATGTAGTTATGTATAAGAGAATGCTAATTGGAAGGGGAGAAAAAAGCAATAGTCTATTTCAATAACCCGTAAAAGTAGCACATATATGAATGTTTGCCTTATCAAACATTGAAGAGCAAATTTAAAACACACATTCTACTTTTATGTAATTCAAAGCAAAAGCTAACTTGGAGCACACATATAACTGTAGGTTACTCAATCATATTTCTAGTGCATAGAAGACACCAAAGTTCATTAAATTTTGACCTGCAGTTAGCTGCGAGGAATTAAAAAGAAATATTGCACTGCTAGGCTGTCCAAAACATGAGCAAGGTGGTACTAACCTTGGGTTCTCTATCACCCTATGTCCCTATCCCATGGTCTTGAAAGCAAAGTGTTGCATCTAGGCTGCAGTGAAATCCGCTGGACTGTCCCGAACCGGTCTTTTGTGAGATCAATAGATAAGTGAGGGGGTTTCTAAGTATACGGATGGGTCTCCCTAACCCAGCCTGCTTTCTAAACACAAATACACTACGAGCTGCCCACATGTGGCTCTTGTAATACCTCACTGATGTAAGAACAACTGGTAGAAGGGTATCTGCGAAAAAAGTAAAAGTCACTTTTAAAATAAAAAATAAAAAGGAACAATAGGCAATACAATGAGATATTACTTTCTGTTATCCTATGAGTAATTAAGTTTTTGTTTTAAGGAAAAAAAGATGAGACCATTCAGTTAAATGGAGCCTTAATTACAAAATGCTTAAGCTCTAATAAAATAAGATGGCTGGGCCATATGAAAACAGGAATATGCTAATAGTATTTTTGGTTATGCGAACATGCACAGGTACTTTAAATAAGCAAAGGCAGGGACATAATTTCTAAAAGATAATGCATAGGTATTAGCAGCACAGGACAATGATAGTATAAATGGTAGGTACCATGATTCCACACACCGCTAAATTACAGGACATGAGGACAATGATGATAGTACAAATGTCACCAAAGTGTAGAGCATTGTTTTTTAGCGTCAAATGTACCTTAATTTCCAAACTAAATGAAGTACTAACTTCAGAGAAGCGTCTAAAGAGCGCATGGACAAATTCAGAATTTTTCAGCAGCTGTATAAAGACTCAATTACAGCAGCAATGGCTCAATGAAGGTTGTCATTGACATATCTGAAAAATCCGCAGAAAAGTGAATCATTGAGATATTTTTGTTTTGCAATTGTGAAATGACAACCTCGGTTTCATGTCTTCTTACCAGTGTGATGCCCTCAAATGGGGAAAATCACTAAAACCATGCTTAGTAATAAGGAGGACAGATGAGCATGAGTCCTCTAACCCGAGAAAGCGACAACTTCCAGGTTTCATGCCTTCTTATCACCGGCAATGAAGGCAACCTTTTGCCTCGTGTGATCTTAGTAGGTGTGGCGAACATGCAGTATCATTTGAGAGAGTTGTCCTAGGAATTTATACGGATGGAGTTCCTCAAATTCCTAGAACTCTCTTCCTTTCTAGCTGCACATGAAGGAACATACATCAATTTTATAACTGTAGACCAAACAATTCATGGGCAAAATGGAGAGTATCACACATTCCATGAAAAAATCGGAAGACACATTCAATCTCAAACATTGAAGAAGGCAAAATAAAATTAGAATTTGTGGCTGTACATAGGTACCAAATTCCACCCATTGAAATACAAACTATGGATGCAAACTGGAACTATTTATTAAAATAATAGAGACTTCATAAATAACAAAAAATTAGTTTAGTTTGGAAAGGACAAAACCTGCATAGTGTAGGTTCCTTGTTTAATTCAATTACTTGAGCACATGAGCAAATCAATAGCAGAACTCTAAAACAATCTAAACTAAACCTAAAATACCTAGCCTATTAATGTACTGGTTCAACGGCTTCTTTTAAACTTAACAAATCTCGTGAGGAAGAAAAAAATTCAAATACCTTTACTATTAGAAGGAAAAGATTCACATGGTAGATTGGAACCTAAGCATGAATCAAAAACCCCAGGATGCTTCGACACGTACGGAAGTTACTCAAGCCACAATCAGGCTATAAGCACTCATCGATGTCAATGGTTTGTATCTACTATTATGCGTCTGGGATATCCTAGATACTTTTCTTAGTTCATAATAGCGTGAAACCATCCGGGCTCTAAAAAAGTAAGGATATTGATCCCCACCTGAACTACAGGCCTTCCTAAATAAATCTATCAACACCCGATTAAGTCCCGCATCACAAATAGATCTTTGAGATCTCGACACATAACTTGGTAGACATGGCTAAAAGGTGCTTTGGGCCATTTGTTCCACAAAAGAGACACCCGTTTTGATCGCGTCTTCGTTGGTGTCTAAAAAAAGAAGAGCCATACTATGTAAAGATCTATAAAAGATCACTCCTCAATTCATCGTCATAGCATATACCAATGGATGAATTCAATTGAGAATAAGAATAGCCATAATTATGACTGTGATATATTGTTGTAGGACCGTCATTTAAACCTTTGCTAAAATGTGCGCACTTCAAAGTGAGATCTGTCATGAATACTATGATACAACTCCACATAAGGGGATTAGGAAAAAAAAAAAAAAAAAGTTGACATAAAATTTGGCACTACATGTAATATACATGTAAAAGTGAGATGTGTAATGTTGGGAGGAGGAAAGTTTCATATGTTTGTGTTAGCAATAACAGACTATACATTATACCTAAAATTTGTGGGACCAATAATTTTTATTTAGTACAACACTCACACCATGACGTGCCCTAAAAACTAGCACCTTTTTATGGCGCGGTAAGAAAGAATGAAGCCCGATTCCCCATAATCCGAGCATCAAGTCAGAGAGAAGGGAAAAAAGCATAAGATGAAAGAGTGGGAATGAAATTATAACCGTAAGGAGAGCAAAGCCAAAAAAGATCTAGGACTAATGGCATGTTCTATCTTATAGATGTGGTTTTAGAACCCATCATGGGTTCTGGTAAGGTGATGCTCAACTTGGGTAAGAACTCACTGACTTGCTTCATCAAGAACAAATATGAACATACAGGTTTAGAATCTTGTAGCAGTCCTTCAACTCTATCCACACTCCTTGCCAAATATAATTGATTATTACACAAAGTGGAAACAGAGAAAATGCTCAAAACCTCGAATACTGATAACTTACAACATAAGAGGCACTTCCATATTTTGTGTTCCCAACTACATACAGCCTCGATGATCTTACTGTGTCAATTTCAACTAAATGTTGGGGTGTCACACTATTTTTTTGAGAAAAAAATTCTTTGTGGCAGGCACAGATGGCGAATAAACAACAAAAATGCTATTTAAGTAACAAAAGTGTATGTTTTAAATAAAGACTGTTGTGGTCTTGTAAAAAAACCAGTTACATGTTTCTGGCAGCCTAAAGAGGTAAGCTAAACTAATCTGATGAATGACCATTTATATGTTTAAAAGGACCTTGACAAACTCACTATGGCTGTTTATCATACAATCATCATGAATTATATCAAACAGAAGCTGTCGCAAAGTAATGAAGTATTAAATAAGCAAAAACATTGCCAGATATTCTTGGTTCTAAATTTTAATGCATGTGTGGATAAAGATTAGTTAAAGATTATAAATAGGTTGTGTCAACGTATAAGAAGTAACCTATAAATCATAGATCACAACACAAACTACGGGAATATAGTAGTAAACAAATTTACGTTGACAACAAAAAGAATCCAGAAAAAGAGATTCATCTATTGCCATGTAGCGGGCCTTGAGAAGCATTTAAATTGCTATGAATCCTAGATAGATACTACCAATAGAAGAAGATGGCTAGCAAGGCCATCCGATTGCATAGACATTGGCAACAGTAGCAACTATGGCACACATATATGGTACCACATTTCACTATAAACATATATCCCTTGAAATAGTAGTAAGAATCCATAGCTGGTTGGATCTTAAAATAATATCATATTCATTCTTGCTGAATCCTTGAATCTGTAGCACATATATAACAGGGGAAATAGAGTGGGGGAGGGGATGCTGAATCCTTGAATCTGTAGCACATATATAACAGGGGAAATAGAGGCGGGGAGAAGGATGTTCTTGCCTCACCTCGAATCGAAAGCGAGGAGGAGACCGCAGGAAGAGGAGCCCACTGCTGGGGGAGGGGGGGCTGGCCACGCCGCATCACTGCGCCACCGGCCGGGGGGGCCGCGCAGCCGCCGCCGCCCCACCGAGCCGCCACGCCGCCGCCTAGGGTTTCCATGGAGCCCGCCGCCGGCCGCCGCGGAAGGGGAGGGGAGGGAGAGGGGGAGGAGGGGGGAAGGAGAGGGAGAGGGAGGAAGGGAGGCGGTGGGGAGGAGGCCGCCGGCCGGCCTCCTTGGCGCCGTGGCTGACCGCGCCGCCCGTGCAAGGAAAGACCGAGGGAGAGGGAGGGAGGAGAGGTCGCAGGCGTTTTTTTTTTTCTTGAGAAAAAAAGGGAGAGGGTGTATATATTTGGTAGGGCTAGCGGGGGGCCGCCAAGAAAAGACCATAGGCGGCGTAAATGCAAAAAAAGGCACGAACTCAGAATTTTTTCTTCTTGAGTAGGATTTTTCATAATACGAGGGCCGGGTGTAAAAATCAAACGCCGCTATCGCTAGATGAGGGGCTTGGACGGACTCCAACATAATTCAGAGAAACTGAATGAATGTCCTATTTTAAAACACCTTGTGAAGCAAACGCAATCGACGCCAGGGACGGTGCTCGGATTCACCTCGAGGAGGGATTCACCACAGAGGAAACAAAGGAAAAAAGACGACGTGGATGCCCCTCCCTCCGGGAATCATTTGGTCACTACAGGTTTTAAATTACATCTAAAAATCTTTACTCTTTACTACATAAAAAAGATATGAAAATGGAGGAAGGTTTTTCGTGAGGTAAAAATTTTTGAGGTCGCTCTTCTCCACCTGTGCGATACGCCAGCATTAACCTTCCCTCCTCTCGGTCAAAAAAAGGAAAGAAAGAAAACGCTCCGTCCGTGATCCATCAATTTGTCCCCCTTCTTTTCAGATATTCTAAAGGCAAAAATATCACCCCTTCCACCGTTTTTGGAATGCCCCTAAACCAAGATGCAACTCAGCTTTTTGGGCTTCCATCCTGAAGGTAAGAGATACTCTTGTCAATAATTGTACTATTAAAATAGCCAATGGTGACTCCAGCATTTGGTCATCCCCATGGTGCCCAATCTGGAAACAGATTCATGACCATATAAAAACTTCCTGTTACTGTTCCAAGAATGCTTCAAAAATATTTCTGATTTATGGCACCTCAATCACTCTTCCTGAACTTTAACTTTATTAATGAAGTTTTTCAGCCTGCTGTTGCTACTGCTCTGTCTCAAACTATTCAAGATTGATCAGTCAGGTAAGGATACTGTTATCTGAAGCCCCTCAGCAAAACGAATTTGTACGAGTAAAGAAGCTTTCAAATTTTAAATAAAAACAGAAACGATACAGTTACCTTTGACTGACCAAGATCTATCTCCACAATGCAGGTACATACTAATGAGAGCCTGGAAGAGTAAAACTCTACTTCCTCCTCATTAAGGTTTTCACATGGAGAGTCATAAGACAAGCTCTCTCTTCTGGACAAAGAATGGGTAAGTACAGTTCTAAAATTGATCCAGGTTGTTCCAGATGTCCAGGTCTAGAAACTGATTGCCATCTCTTGTTCAAATGTGATTTTGCTAGAGCAGTTTGGTTCTCCTTCTCTCCTCCTATTAAAACCTCTATGTTACCTGATGAGGAAGATGGGGTTCAAATAAACCTTGTCTAATATTGTTACTAAAAAGATGGATGACCACACCTTTGATTTCTTCCTTTACAACTCTTTTGTTCATTTGGAAAAAAGCTAGAAATGATATTAAATTTAATAAAGTTAAATGGACGGTAAACCAAGTCCATCATGCAGTGCACTCTTTTCTCAACATTCACAATGCAGAGTCGCAAAAGCAATTCTTATGCAGGTGATCAATCCAGAGGTATGTTAAATAGCACCCAGAAAGATTCTTCTGGGAATGAAATTCATATCACTAACCTCATACCCAAGGCAAATGTTCAAGGAGTTGAACCTCCCTCCCAAACTCTGGCAATTCTCTGGTTTATTCAGAAAAAAAAAAGACATCCTGTGTTACACTGATGCCTCCACCCTTCCAGATGATGACAGGTTTGAGCAAAGGAATGCAAGGATTGCATTGTCATCATAAGACAAACCCAGATCTCTCCATTTCTCATTGCTGCCACTAAATATAATTGCACTTCAGTTTTACAAGCTGAAGCTACTGCTTTTATTTAGCAGCAGATTTTGCAAGCTGTTGTCTTTTATCAAATGTCCATTTCAAAATGGACAATAAGCTCCTTTTGCAAGCTATTTAAGTGATCAGGGCAATATGGACTTCCCCAGACTGGAGAGACTGCAATTCACCCCATCTCTACAGTCAATCTGCCAAAAAGTCTACAAGCCATTGTCGAATATATTGGTAGAGATCGAAACTTGATGGCTCTGATTTAGCAGTTAAGGCTTCAAAACAATCTCAAACTTGTAGTTACCCAGTTATAACTTGTAATTATTCCCCTCACAAAAACAATCTCAAACTTTGTAGTTACCCCATCTCTACATGTATTGAACTATGAATGTCTACCATTCTGACAGCGGATTGCTGTCCTATGAAATGAAGTTTTAGGGCTGCGGCCCCTGCTTGGTTTGTCAAAAATTTGTCTCCCCAATCTGTCCCCACGCCCTCTCCCTCCGCAGCCCCTCCTCGCAACACCGCCGCCTCCCCCTCCACCTGCGACACCGCCGCCGCCTCTCCCCTCGCAACACCCGCCGCCTCCCCCCACCACCTGCGACACCGCCGCCTCCCCCTCACAACACTGCCTCCGCATCGCATCAATGGCGTGGCGGAAACTGGAAGAAAGGTCATGCCCCCCGCCGCAGCCAGCGCCCACACTGCCAGAATCCCCTATGACCGCCGCCGGGGGTAACAGGATGAGCGTTGCCCCCTTTCTCGCCTCCCTATGCCCTCGCTGTCCTCTCGCCGTCGCCTCTCCTCCAGACCAAGAGCCGAGCGCGCAGAGGCCAGGGTGGCGGATCTCGATCTGGGGCGCGAGCACGTGCAGCCCGCGGCGCCGGGGACGGAGAAGGAGGGTCGTCCCGTCGTCGTCGTCGACCGCGCTGTGGAGCCGGAGCGCGAGCCCGGAGCCAAGCACGCGGCGCACATGGAGCGCAGCAGGTCGAGGCAGCAGGAGGCAGAGCTGCCGCGGCCCCCCGGCGCGCCTGCACAAATCGGCGTTCACGCATTTCAGCGCTGAGGAGGTGGAGACCGAGCGCGCGGTGAAGGCGCGGTGCCTGGCCATCAGGAACTCACGCCGTCCTCGCCGTCCCTGTCGCCATGGTCTTCGTCGGCCCCTTTCGCCCGGCAACAAGCACGCCGGCTCCTACTCTAGGATCCTCGCCTGCAACCTCCCTCGCCGCCGGTCACCAGCAGCTGGAGCCGGAGTGGATCCTCCCCTTCCCGCCGCCCTGCCCCAAGGTGTGTCCCAACTCCTCCCTCTCGCTCCCTCTTCCGTCACTGCGCTGGTGATTCGGGTGGGCTCCTGAGCGGGGGCGGTGTGGATTGTGTTGCCCGGTGGGCCGGATTTTGATTCTGAACAGGGCCTCGCATAGCTCCACTGGTAGGGTTTGTGGGTAAGTGGGTGATTTAAGCTTAGGTGCCTGTAGCAGGTTGTGGCTGACTAGAATTTGGTTCTAGCGATAACAGTTTGGTTTGGGGGGATTAATTTGGTTAAGCTCCTCCATATTTGTTAATGCGAGGTACTTGCCATGTCTAGATAAGCCCACGTGAACGAAGGGATCTGAAATACGGTCAGTTCATGAATGCTCCATTGTATTGTGCCACTATTACTGGCATAGTATTTACATTATCTTAATATTTGAGTTTGTAGGTTCAGTGCTATAATTATAAAATTCAGGTGACTTTAAGCTTTGTTTGATCTCTGAAAAATGCATAAATGTGATGCCTGAATCTTTTAGTTTAAATGCTCAGAATATTCAGAGGTTTTGTTTTCACTTTCCATTTGTTTAGTAAGGATTCACTCTTTGATGATCGGCCTCAGTAATTTCATGTTGATTTTAGTGCTTTATGATCACAAGCATATTACCATTCTGTGCATATATATGATTATAGGAAAGTTCCTGCTAGAATAATGGTTTTCCTAAGCTGTACAAACTAATTGCCTCACAAAAGATTGTCATTGCAGTAGTGCATGACTTTCAGATATAGTGACTATAGCAACCAACTCATTCATGCTGGTTTTATAGTGGAAGATGGCTTCATGTAGTTTTAACATTAAGATTGTGGTTTTAACATTAGGGTAAGCTGTACTATTCATGGTAGTATCCTTTCAATCAGTTTTAATAAAGTAAAAGGCCCAACTACACAGAACAACATAGAAGTTCTTGTTGTACTCAAATTTTTTAATTTGTACATGTTATTATGCTTGCTATCAAGAAGCTTTAAGTGGTCAACCCCTTTTTGTTGTTTGTTCAAATGCTGACATGTTATTTAACCAGCATGATGGCGTCTGCATTCAGTCTCATTAACCTTAGTTTTTTTTTTTTTTTTCTTTTTTTCCTAGCAGGCCATGTAGTTCAACTATAAAACTGTCAAACATGGGAGTTGCACTTTCAAATTTGATTGTTGATGTTCCAAAGGAAGATAGTTGACTAATGAAGTTTATGACTGCTATATTTAAAATTTCATATGGTTTTTAGTTAGCTATGGTTGCATCATGCTGACCATGTGTTTAGTGGAATACCCACGTGAGATGTGGCCAGTACTGTACCTTTTCACTAACCTGAATTTGATTTGCAAAGGTACCTGGAGGCCACTCCAAGGTATATACTTTTCTTGAATCTAAACTCTAATTACTTTCGATGATTTAATCTGCAGATCATCTTCTAGCTGTCCCTCCATTTTCCTTTGAGATATCCATGTTTCGTCACTGTCCAGTGCTCATAAATAGTGATTTTTATTTTAGGATCGAGCCTGTACTTTTTGGATAGAATTCTTCCAGTAACTGTAAGCTGTAGCCTACTTCTCCAACATTCTACAGCCTAGATTTCTCTGTAATTTTTGGCCTTAACTGGGATGTGATGGTGCTGTCGTGCACAGTTAGATTTTGCAGATTCTCGTAGCAGATACTCTCTTTGGGAACTATTTCTTTCTGGTTTTCTAATTCTGAGATAAGCAAAATGTGATCAATAGCAAATTATATTGAGTTGTACCAAAACTGTTAGTCAATTATCAAGATGCTGGATCTGGTTCTATCTGTAGATTTTTTTTATGGCTGTTTTGCAGAGAGAATTTTTGGGCAAAATCATACAATTTATGAAACTTCGCTTGACAAGTTTGCAGAGATATGAAGCTTGTTGTTCTTGCGGTGAATGTCACAGGCAGCTCTTAAACTGAGACTATCACACAGGGATCACTGTCCGGCATTGCTGCCCAGTGACTTTAGCTCCCCCCCTACCCTTCAGTTCTCTATGTTTCTAGAATACAGAACAACTATATTAACTATGCTCGGCATTTGCTTGTATTTGGCTCTGCTTTTCGAGTGAGTTGTTCTCTGAACTAATTTGGCTGGTTTCTAAAAATACCATTAACTAATGTGTAAGCAGATACTCCCAAGTCAGTAATGTACTAACTAGTGATTTCTTGTGGCCCCATCTTGTATGAAGTGATAACCAGGTTCTATTTGCAGAATGGAATAATGATGACAGAGAACGAATATAACAGTTCTATCTAGTTAATGGATACATGTATTTGTTACCATTAGCCCACCGCGGTTTAGCCTAACAACAAGGCAACACACACCTTGAATAGAAGGCTCAATTTCTAAAACAGCCGCAACATGTTCAAACACTACATATATATATATATATTCTAATAAGGCAGAGTATAAAAGCGGTTGTAAAACCGAATGTGAGCTATATCCAAATAGTACATATATCTTACATGAGTATATACTCAATTTCTATTTTTTGTGCCATGTATCATCGCATTACGAAAGAGTGTTCTTGTTTCACATGAAGATGCAACCATTTTGGCGCTGAAGATGACTTTTGCATTGACGCCGATCACCCTTGAAACCCGGCGTAAACCGTAAGCAAAAGAGGATGCATGTTTCATGCGAGAAGAGTTGATACTGCGGCTTAAAGACAAATGATAGGAATACCTTGGGAAGGTGGTCCTCTTCCTCCATATATATCACGGGGAAGAGTATATGGCAATGCTACTATGCTAGACAAATGTAGTCTTTGCATGTCCAAAAAAGATCAAGTGATTTTGTTAGAGATATGACATAGAATACAAATCTTTTTCCCTAGGTGTGATACTAAAAGCATCCCAAATGTAGAGCTGCTTTCTATCAATTAAAATAAGTCTTGCAATAAGTATGAAACAATTTTAAGTGCGTATATGCTTTTTGACACTCATCGTGAGCCATGTAGTTAATAATAGATGACTACTATGCAAATATATATACTCTTGAAAATGTACAATTAATACAGCTGCGGCTGAGGGAAAACTCATATCTAATATGAACTCAACCTAAGATCATAATCGTTAAAGGACTGTAATTAGGCCGATTCACCACGGTTGGTTTTATTCAAAAATTAGAATATGCAAAGCTCTACCAATTTCTGAGAAGGTAAAACAGTTTGGAACTTATAGCCAGTTCAACAAAGTTACCTTTGACAACCTAAATTCAAGGGGTGGAGAGGAGGGAGAGAGAGCAGGAGTTCTCGCGGGCAAGCATAGGCTAGTGAGAAAATTTGTTTGAAAAGAAAATTACGGGGAAATACAATGCTTGAAAAAAAAAAAGAAAGAGAAGCTACTAAAAATCATCTTGAAATGAACTTTCTCAGAGTTCCCTGAATGTAGCAAAGATCAATACTCAAAATTGAAGATATTTCAAATCCTCACCTTAATAGATGGAAAGGTTCATGTTCATTGTGACGAACACCTCACTCCCTTCATTATTCGACTTGAATTGAGCCTGGACCGACTCACGGATTCTAAGCCAAAGCTGAAAAAAAAAATCAATTGACATAAAACCTTACACTTTGACTGCAAGCAACAAATGATGTAGATCAGAAAATGCTTTTTCTTTAGTTTATCTTTTTACCAATGTTAAAATGACATTCTTAACGGTACATGTATAGATAAGGTCCTCGAAAACAAGATTTTAATAGTAAAACCTCCTATATTTTTGTGTTGTTCTAAACAGCCCAATAATGATGAGCATATCGATAAGCTCCTCAATAACAAGATTTTTGCAACTTTAGATAATCGGCAGCTTCATAATTTAAAAATAAAATCAAAGGATCAAGCGGATATTCCTCAAAAATTAGTTTTGGAGGTGATGTTCCATCGGCAGCCCAAATTTTTCTTGTAAGAGTTGAAAACTATATGTGTGTATTCATACTCTGCGTGTGAACATCAAAGCATAGTTTGTTTTGTTTCGAACATTAATCATATCTTTTTTTGGAAGGTAGAAACATTCATTCAATTAATCCAACCTGCACATTTTATGGCATCTACTTTTATCCTCCTGAAAAGTGAGCGGCAAGTATAATGCAAGAAACAATCAGCAAGCAAAATGTCTGCAAAGCCAAGCAATCATGCAATCGGTTCACATAACTGCTTGCATCCAACCGCACAAATGCTATGTAATTTCAGCTATGACATATGAAAAAAATGTCTTTTGTATATCATGGTTTTCGACTTTGAGACATGCATGGGTAACAAACACCTTGTATAGTCTCCACCTTGCAAGCACAGCTTCATAGCAGTGTCTTCATGCAGCTCCAACCAGTTTATCAATCATTAAGTCTATGTTATTTTTACTTAGTAAAAACTCAAACAGAGCTGGAGTGTTGAAGTAGCAGGAATTCACTAAGGAATAATACCCAATCGTAGTCATGTGGCAGTCCTTAGAATCCTTCCTGCTAATCTTTGCTATCTAGGGAAATTCAATTGTTATATTCTCTTATTATCTTCTTCAACCTTGGAATCTTTCAACCTGCATACAAAAGGACAATTATTTTCTAGACTACAAGGCGGTATATACCTCAAGGAAATCATAAGTATGGAGTGCTATTAGTGTGGCGAAGCGGCATATTTCTTCATCGATTCATTGGCAAAAATAACATTTTTTGTCCTTTTTTAATTTATATTGAGAAAGATGGTTCCTCAACGGACACCGCACGTTAAATGAGATAAATCTTGGCTAAACTCGTGAAGAGACTTTTCATACAATTTATTAGCCCGTTCCGACACCCCCCGACATCAATGGTGAAACACAATAAAGAGGAATTATACAGTGGAACTCAAAATAATTTATCAGCTCAATATTGATCTCATTAGTTTGTGAATTTAATTGATAGTTAGACAACATGATAAAATGAGGACTCTATTGTTACACTGCGATTCTACAGTGGTTGCACGGCAAAAGCTCTCCTAGGGAGCATGCGACATCAAATGCCTTGACAATATTGGTTAAATCATGGACTGGTACACCTGACACACACAAAAAAAATTATATTCAAGTAGCTCTACATTCTGTCATTGGGATGATAAACAAACAAATAAATGCTCTCTGTAGCAATCTAAAGTAACATTTCACATTCAATCAAACTACAAGCTACAATTGGCCTAACTAAAGATCTAAATAATGATGCAGCAAAGCTGCTGATGAGTGAAACCTCCTTGCTCCTATTCTACTGGTCAGAGTTACAGTCTTAATTGAATTAATTAAAAGACCCGAACGTTGTCTTGCTATGGTTTTTTTAAAACACAGGATTTCCAATTTGTCTTACTCATATAGAGATAGGAACAACATACTAATATTGTGAACAAACAATGATAGAAATCATTTCAAGCCCATGCATTGATATGGGCAAATAAAAAATTTGTAGTAATAAAGTTAGTTTTCAGATATTTGTAATGCTAATTACAAACTGTGTATAAATTTTGCAACACAAAAACTATTTTTTATCCTTTATCAATGCACTTTCTAGAAAATGAACACATGTTGTCTTGCTTCAATGTTAGTGCCCAAAAATAGTAACGGACATAAGAGATTGACCTTATCGAATCAGTAGCTGAGTTCAGTGTTTCCCCTATAGTTATTTAGAAGCCTGTTGTGTTTGGCTTGAGGATTCCCCTAGACCTTGTTTCAGACTTTTTTTTTTCCTTGAAAACAATCTGGACAGTGGAGAGTAATGGCTCAGTGCATAAATCTACCTAGCAACATGGTAAAGTTAGAACCGTAGAACCATATGGAAAATACAAAGAGCTTGGCAATATTTGGAAAAGATTGCGAAAGTGATCGCAATGGTGGGCAAAGTGGCCCAAGCAAAAACAATTCATCACAACGCCCACCATTGTCCTCACGTGGACAACCAGCACCTCCACTGCTTTCGAACAAAAGTTACATACCACATTACCGTATGTTTTAATATGCTCATGCTATAGTAAATTTTTTAGACTTAGCCACATTTCCAAATGCCCACACCATAGCAAAATTGTAGACTTAGCCGCTCATTTATAAAAAGCCAAACCATGGTAAATTCTCGAGTTAGCCATATTTTTTTCATATACCCAACCCTAACTCAAACCCCAACCCCAACCCTAACCCTAACCCTAACCCTAACCCCAATCCTAGGCCACATGGGTGAACGCCACCGGTGAGAAGACGCCGAGACTCGAGAGAGAGAGAGAGAGAGAGAGAGAGAGAGAGAGGGTGGGGTCACAGAGGGAGAAGGGGTGGGTCACCGGGCTATCGTGGCCGGCGCCTCGGCCGCTGCACGGCATTGCATAAATTTGATATCTGTGGATTAGTGAGACTTGGAGCTAATGCACTTAAGTTCACAATAGGATGTGTGGAAACATGAAAACTTATTGTCTTATTAGCTATTTCCATTTTTCGAAGTAAAATATCTGTTAATCAATTTGTCCATCCAACTTGCTGGATACGCTCCTGAACAGCAAGATATTCAGGTAATTTGCTGCCAATGTATGAGCTATTGAATTTCAAGCTGTAGGGCAATGAGAACAAAATTGTACTGTTCATGGTATGAGCTCTAAACAAAATTATACTGTTCATGTGTTAATGTATGAGCTTTGCATGGTATTTGTCCAAGGTGTTTTTATTTATTTCTTTTCATATATGTTAATGTTCATGTTTGTAAATGAGCAGGCAAGTGGGTTACTCAAGAAGAGGCATCGAGTGGTCCAAAGTTAGCTCTAAAACTGTTGTGCTTGGGAGCTTAGCACACATAAATAATTCTTATTCTTATCCTCTAATCCCTTTTAGTGAAACAAATGGATTTGCAAATGTTGGCTGCACCAAGTACTTGAGAAAAGCTATGAAAATGGCCCTTGGAACATCATATATATCAGAGCCTTCTATGGACATGATCGCATCAGTAAACTCTCTTCTATTCATGGCTGCGTCCTTTGCACAACAATGTGTTTGCATCGCTGGCTTATATTCACTAGCAGTGTCCAGTGAGCTCCCCTGGTGAGTGGCATGTCCATAAACTGATGTGTGGCAGGTACTTCATTTGATCCAATTTCACTTTCAAATTATTTACATCGGAAAAGGAGACAGGATGCATTGTTGTGGTTTATAGACTAAGAGTAATCTAGCATATTGTAAACCATACACCCAAATGGCATTTCTTTTACCCTGCCACGCGTGATGTGTCTAAGATTTCTATTTTATATCAATATAAATAAATCCCCGACATCCATTTCCATTTCTTTCGTAATGCAGATTTGAAAAGCTTCCATACTATTCCGCCGACTAAAATGCAGGAATACCATAATCAACCATTACATGGAACTGGTTAGCAAAAATAAAAAATATTTTTGGTACAACAATTAGGCCAATTTTTTTATACACAATCTTATATAAGAAGCAAAAGCACAATGAGATTGTTTGTATAAAATCGGCCTAAATCTCATGAGTCTGATGCCACAGTTTAGTGCACACTATCACTAAGTTGTCAGCAACAACACAAAGAGATTTGCTCAGATCAAGCCTCAGAGGATCGGTAATAAATGTGGAGATGCCATGGGACTTCATTGAGTAGCCAATAGTTGTTGTGGTAAAATGTAGACAACCTGAAAAAGAGATGTGGCGACCAGGACCGCTTTCAAAGATAGAACAAGCGTGTCAGACATGAAAGGAAATTTAATTTAACCTAAAAACAGAAGGAAAAAAAATGAAAGGTAGCGATCCATATACGGACCTACATCTTCAGTCAAGCAGAAATTAGCTATTTTTCTTCAGGACTCAGATTTTTTACTCATGTGAATTTCTCAACCTGTAATACAATATGCTAGATTACTCTTAGTCTATAAACCACAACAATGCACACTAGAAATAAATGGGAACGTATCCCGTCGCAGACACCGTTTTTATATGCACACGTCTTGGCACTAGAAATATGGGCCAAAGATCTCCCATCCGATGGCTAGTGAGCGAACGTGCGAATTTTTACATAAACACGCCCGCACTCGGTTGCCGCTTTAGCAAAAAACACCCCGCGCGGCCATCGCCCTCGCCCGTCCCATTCGCGTCCAACCAAGCGGTACGAGAGCCGCTCCGCCGTCTAGGTCAAAGGCGAGGAGGACCGGCGAGGCAAACCCACGGCGGTGGACCGGCGAGGCTCCCCACGGCGGCGGCCCCGTCCCTCCGCTTCCCCGACCGGCGACGCGCCCCCCAGGGCGCCGGCCCCGTCCTTCGCGGTTGCAGAGAAGGAACGACCTTGATGGTGGGCATCTGTCCGCCGAAGGTGAGAATGACGGCCATCTGCAGTATGAGCCGGAAGGTGTCACGGATGTTCGTGGCATTGAACTCCCTGAAGCTCTCAGCGCAGTCGCCGCCCTGCAGGAGGAACGCCCGACCCATGGCCAAATTTTCTGCTGTTGTTGTGTAGGGTCACATACTTGGTTCAATCACTGGATGCTGAGGTCAAGGATGCAAAGGGGTCTTCAGCCGCTGAATTCTGTGTATTTAGGCCTAATTGGCAATGGCAATTGTGCCTTCTGTGTGGTGCATTCAGTAGTTAGGCCTAAAAATTCTGAACTTTTGTGTACGTTATGCCTTCTGTACTGACACTCAAATTGAATGGAAAATCAATTGTTGAAGATGTGTGTACTGAACTTTTCTTGCCGATTGATTGGCCGCGTCCTCTTGTTAAAGATCCTCTTCTTAAAGATCGGTCGGTATTGTGGCATTCCCATTTAGGTAGCCTCTGTAATGTACTACTGTCTCATGCGTGTTAAATTCTAATCAGTAATAGTAATCAGCAATTGTCTGCCATATTTCCTACAAGTATATTTTCTGGTTCTTAATTTTGTGATATTCCAGCTGAACTTTACATTCTGTTAACCGCTTTGCATTCAATTATTCCTTCGTTGTTTATGGGAGAATGGATAGGATCTCAGCTTTGTCGTCCTCCCATCTCTGTAGCTGTAGGCGTATTTTATGGACCTAGCTGTTGTTAACTGCTACGTTCAGTATACAATAGAACTGATGACATTAGTGTTGGTGTGTGTATAGATAATATAGTATACTATGCAACTGTCTGACGAAAACAGTTGCAATGCTCGGCCTCTATCATGGGTATCATCTAGTTGCAATTTGTAAACCATACACCCAAATGGCATTTCTTTTACCCTGCCACAAGTCAGATAGCAGCCAGGATTTAGGACAGACAACAGGGCACTGCAGGATGAAACATTTTAGAGCACCTTCAGGTACCAAGAGGCCAAGATACTGAATGTGGACCAAATCACCTTCAGTTACTCCTCAATGGCGTAATCATCAGCAAAGATAACTCTGTTACTAAAAACAAAGGGGAACTCAACAGAACATTGCATCTCCATAAGACACTGAAGCTTTTTGTACTACTGTATGGTTACAAAAACAAAATGAAGTCAAGTGCTGCTGCCGCCAGCGATACTAGTGCTGCAGCCGGATCACCACTGGACGCCGGATCCACCCAGGACGCCGGATCGAGTCAAGTGCTGCTGCCGCCAGCGGTACCCGTCTCTTCCGTCGGCGTCTCCGTCTCGTGCTGCTGCTGTCGTCCCGTCGGCGTCTCGGCGTCTCGTGCTGCTGCCGCCGCCCAAGTAGCGTACCTGGCGGCGGCGGCGGTGCTGCGTACTGCTTCGAGGCGAGGGCGGGTGGATGAGGCCGATGGGCCGCGCGGGGGTGTGAAGTGCAAAGTTGCCGAGGCTTGGCGGGCGTCATTATGTAAAAATTCGCACGTTCGCTCCCTAGCCATCCGATGGGAGATCTCCGGCCCAGATTTCTAGTGTGCGTGTGTGTGCACATAAAGGCGGTGTGCATAGGATACGTTCCCCGACCGTTGAAAACATGTTCATCCCAGGTTATAGTTAATGTCACTTTAATATCATTATTTAATTTTATAGTATTGTTACCTTATCATGTGATCTATGTTCTTTATATAAAATTTTATTATCCCAGAAGAACGCCGCGGACGTTTAACTAGTTAGAATAAGGAAAAGGATCACTGCTTTCGAGAATGATGCTCGTGATCTGAGCAACATGCTCCTGTGAACTAATTAAGCCACAAACAACAAAACTGAATCACGTTCTTGAGAGTCTGCTTAAGATTTGTTGGGGATCACACCAACAGATCTGCCACCTCCTGCAAAAAAACCACCAAGAAAGATCGACAATCGACCATAAGAAAACAATGTAAAATCGGCCTTTACCAGCAACAAAAGAAAGAATGGATGGATCACCGGGGAGGGGGAGAGACGAGAGGCAAAGAGCTCACTGCAGTGACGGGTGAGGGAAATGAGCAAGTGGAATGGATAGAGACCTGCGGTAGATTGGTATGTATGTGATGGGGGTTGAGAGGTGCGATGGTGGCGGAACCGCGAGCTACTGGTACACTCGCAGCAGAGTCAAATTCGCCGCTCGAGATCCGGCGTTCGAGCACCGCCGCTCCGCCCGCCGTCTGTCGGCGCCACCGCCCGCCGCCGCTTCGCGCAACTCGCCCGCTCGGCGCTCGAGCCGCTCGGCGGGAAGGGTAGAAAGAAGGAAGGCGAACCGGCGTCGGTCGGCCGACGCGCCGCCGCCGCGGCTGCACTCGAACCGGTCCCTTGACGGAAGGGGAGAAAGCGAGGGAATGCGTATTGGGCTAAGAGTGGGCGAAATCACGTATCCAGGCCCACGGAGGGGTGGTCGGCGCGAGCTTTCACGCCGACTGGTCGGCAGTTAACATTGGCGTCGGGCGCTACGCTCCGGAAATCTTCTGGTCAGGCGCTCGGACCAATGGCGGACCCTCTCTTCGATAGGTAGGCCCGGGACTACCCCGAAATTTGGCCCAAAACTTTTTACTACTTTGCACCACGACCCACCAAATTGGCCTCGATGCCTCTATCTCTCGGGCGCAAAGTCCACCACCTTCCGGGACTCCAACACCATACCCGGCGTGGCGCCGCTTCAGCGGCGGAGTTGGCGGTCGGGCGGCAAATTGGGGCTCAAGCGACACCTACGCCACGCAGAACAAAAGGAAGCCCCACTCGAGCCCCACCTAAAAATTTTGTCGATGAGCCCGGCTGTCGCATCATCCTACCTTGATCGGTGTAATCAATCAACTAATCGGTCTTTGCAACTAATCAAGGCCCAACCCATTAACGAAAAGGGAACCCTATCCCAAATGCCGCAAGAGCTATTTCCAACAACTATGGGTTGCGGCCCATATTATCCAACGGCCGAAGCTTCATCGAGATGCGTGCTACTAGGTCGTTCTCCTATACTCCTACTCGTAGTTCACGCTCGGGTTTTACGGTCTTGCGGCGTTGGCGCGAGGAGACACGCATGGGCGGGGAGGGCCGTCTAGGCGGGGACACGGATCTTGCCGCTCTGCTAGTGCGGCTGCGGACCAAGGCCGGGGACACGGATCTTGCCGCTCCTAGTATAACGATGCTTTACCACCGTCCACGAGTAATGCTTGGCGTGCGGACGAACACGAGTAGTGGCCCGCAGAATCCAATGCAAATGCAAAATTGCACATGGCGTTCCGGTTGATGGGATTTGACGATCTGGTCTTGAGGATACCTCAGAGGAGAGAGGGACCGGGCGGAGGAGAGAAGCAAATACGACAGCTCCGGGCGCCCGTGACGCTGGCTGCACTGATGCCTGCCTGATGACACTGTGTCACGACCGACTTGACTACACTGGCCATGTTGCTCCTGATGGCAACGGGTAGAAAATATCCGCGTACCCGCGGGCATGAGAGACGGCGGGCGCGGATACGGGCGTGAGTCTCTGCCCGCGAACACGGGCAACATAGAGTTGTGCCCAACGGACAAATCTTCACGGGTAAAGAAATAAGCGTCTGCGCGTCCGTAAACCCGCCATACCCGCGACCGTGTGGGCCACTATCGAAGAAGGTATATAAACTCAGGTTCTAGGGTTCCCCACCCAAATTCCCAATCCCCGCTCCACACTCCACCAGCAGCCGACGCCCCGTGACCCTGGGGCCGTGACCCACGCGATCCGTGTGTCGCGTCTCGCCTCCCAGTCCCCACTTCGCGAGTCGCGGTCGCGGCCCCCTGGCATCGCGCGTCCCCGCCTCCGTGCCTCCCCACTCGCGGGCTGCAGCAACCGGCGAGCACGGCTGCTTCGCTCGGCGCGCGCTTCTCGACGGCCGCGGCGAGATCTACGCGGAGGGAGGCTGCGAGCCTCTCGGCGGAGGGAGAGGAGCGGCAACCGGCGAGCCAGGCACGCATCTCGGCGGAGGAGCATCAGCGCGAGCCTCTATGCGGACGGCGGCGGCGAGATCTGTGCGGAGGGAGGTGGCCGCGAGCTTGCTACGGGGAGTCTCCGTCTCCGCCTCGCAGTCCACGGTCGTCTCTCTGCCTCGGATTGGATGGTATAGGAAAATAAGGTAATAATAAGTTCTCTACATAGAAGTATGTAGAGTAAAGTGTTGCGATGGTTTTTCCTTTAATTGAGTCCCATTACCATTAATTTTTCCTTTAAGTTCTCTACATTTGTTGAGTCTTCAGGTGCGCTCGTCTTCACATATCCTCTAGTTTACTTTGTGTTATTTTACTAGTTCAGATCCGGGCCCTTCAGATCCTTGCCACCTTCGAACGTGAGTCTCAAAAAAAGCTTCCCTATATCGATTTAATGCAATGGTTGTTAGTTCCTCTTTCTGTCCTTCCCTGGATCTACGATTTTGTTTATTCATTAGTGCAACAACCCTGTAGGTTGTTATTGGATTACAGCGCATGTTAGTTATCATGCAAACCGAGAAGATAGTTTATATTCTTTATGGGCTACTATAGGTCCGTCACTAACCACACCACAAGACTGTATAGATTATTTAGTTGCATATTCATGGTACAGCTAGGCTGTAGCACAGAGTACCTCTCACTTTTGATCATAAGTACAGGAAGCTAAATCTTTGTCTTTGAAAGCTCAGTACTTTTGTGTACATGATACATTTGTTGTAATCTGTAAGCTAATTCTCGTGTAATCTGTAAAAGGTATTTAATATTGCTTTTTCTTAGCGATAATTCATTTGTTAGAAAATCCATGTATACATAATACAAAATTTTAATTTTGATCAAACATTTTCTATACTATTCACCTTGTAAGTGTAAGACAATTCATTTCTAATCACTGCAATTTAGCAATTTATTTCGTGTAATCTGCTCAAATACTTGAATGCAGAAACCTTAGAGTTCGTACTCGAATCTGCTCAAACCTTAGAGTTCGTACTTGAATATGCTCAAATACTTGAAATGCAGAAACCTTTACTTTTGTGTTTTGTCATGATAAGAATGATTTTTTTCTATTAGTATGAGTTTAAGTAAAAAAAGAGGTTTATTGATTAGATTGTAAAGGATTAGGGGTTGTAAAGGATTAGGGATTGTAGATCATCATCTTTGAGCCTACAATTGAATTAAATTTTTGTAAGTTTTCAGGATTTTTGAGGCAAGGAGAAATCAAATATAGCATTTCTTTTTAAGAGGTATAGGCAAAAAAAAAAAAAAAAGTTTACCAATTTTGGTTAATTTATAGTCATTTTACTGATTTTTTCTTTGTATTGGGTAAGAATTTTTTGATGAGGACTACCCTTGTTTCAATTTCTAGGTCCGCCACCTGGCTCGAGGCCAGGAGCATCGCTGACAAAGGCGCCCACGAGTCTTCGCATGGTGATTCCCTGGTTAACTTCTCTCTTGCTTAGTCTTGCGGCCTCGCCACTCCGTTTAAGCGGGAGTGGGACGCCACGCCGAGAGGAGACTTCGTTCGGGCCGCTCGGCGAGAGATGGCGCGTGCTCATGACCGTCTCGGTGCCCACATTTGCTCGCCTCCTCTCCTCCCACCCCCCTCTCGCGCCGCCGCCCACGCCGCTCAACTCTCAAGTCTGCTCCCTCTCGGCCCGTCCCGATCGTGGCCACCGCCCTCCCTCACGGCCTCTGCGAGCGCCCGGGCTCCGGGCGCCGCGTCCCGCTGTTCGACGAAATGCCAGCGCGGGACGCCGTCGCGTGGAAAGCGCTACTGCGCCTCCTCGTCGCCACGCGCGGCGGCGCCGCGGCCGCCATGCGTTCTCCGGCATGGCGCCTCCACACGCCCGGGCCGCCACGCTACGCACCGCTCAAGGCGTGTGCGCGTCGCGTCTTGCCCGCCCGGTCGCCGGCTCCGCCGCGGGGTCGCGTCGTGCTCGTCTGCACCCGACACCGACGTCATCATGGCCACCACGCTCGTTGATCTCTACATGAGCTGTGGTCTCGTCGAGGACGCCATGAGAGTTTTTGTGCTCACCAAGTGCCCAAAGGATGCCGCCCTGCACAATGCTCTTCTCTCAGGGTTGCGTGGAGAACGGCTGGTTCAGCGACGCCTTCTCGGTGCTGAGGCGGCAGACAGAGCTCAATGGGATCTCGCTGACCTCTGCTCTCACGGCCTGCGCAGCGACAGCCAACTTGGTTTTTGGTATGCAGGTGCATTGCAAGGCCCTCCGTGGTGGGTTTGATTCTGACACCATTATATGCAATGCGCTTATTGACATGTATGCAAAATGTGGGAGGGCAACGGCTGCGCGTATAGTATTCGACCGGATGGCTACCAGAAATGTGATCTCCTGGTCAAGTATGATTGACGCTTACAGTCGCCATGGACATGGTGTGGATGCTCTGGATTTGTTTAAGCTAATGGAGAAAGCTGCGCCAATGGTCTTGCCAAATGCTATCACATTTCTGGCAGTCCTGTCAGCTTGCGGACACTCTGGTCTGGTGGATGAAGCTCAGTCCATGCTGCATTTGATGAAGAGCAAGTACGGGATTGATCCACAACCAGAGCATTACGCATGTCTAATAGACATGCTAGGACGTACAGGCCGTATTGACGAGGCTTGGGATCTATATTGTAGTTTAACTGCAAGTCAAAATAAGTCTTCCAGTGCTGTCTGTGTCGCGATGCTGAATGCCTGCAGAGTAAACATGGATGCTGTAAGAGGAAAGAAGGTGGCTGTTCGTATGCTGGAGGTTGATCCACGAAATCCTAGGATTCATGTGTTGATATCAAATTTTCATGCTGCTATGAGACAATGGTCTGAATCAAATGAATCACGGAGGATTATAGTGGACAAGGGTCTCATGAAAGAAGCAGCTAGCAGTCATGTCTCTTTTGGCTAAAAACTAAATATGCACATATCTTGAAAACATTTCCCACAGCGTGGCAAAGGTTGGTTTGGGATGCTGTGGTAGCCACCAAGCAGACCCTTACCCTAAGTACACACAACTGGTATAGCAACAATTTTAGTGCTGATTTTGATCTCGTCACCATAGTGTACTTTTGTTTTGACAGAAAAAAAGATTGAAAATTGTTGGTGATATATGCTTTATTAATGCCAAATGATGCAGCTTCATCTTCATCTAGCTTGTGTTGCCACATGATTACTTGTGTAACACTCTGGTGTCTCGTTAAAAAAAAGGAGCTGACGTTGTGCAGCTTGACGTGATTAGAGTGACCCTGAATTTTTGTTCTTTTACATTTTTGTGTTTTAAAAAAGGATGAACTGGGGAAGCCATAAACAATGCATGAGAATGGACTTGAAAAACTGACACATCTTAGGAAACTATATATAGCTTGATATTACGTATTTAGGTTTTATGGCACCAGACTCTATTGTTGGTTTTGATACTTTGCTGCACCTCCATCTGTTTTGATAGTTGCAGCCTTACAAAGTGTTTAATACGATGTTGAAAAATGGATCTTAACGTATAAACTCTGATGAGTATTACGGAGCTTAGTTAGTATCCTTCTGTTGATTTGGCAAGTTCTTTGACAGTTGTGCAAACTTAAGCATTGTGTCACTACATGTCAACATCCAAGTTTGTCCATGTACTCATATGGCAATTAAGCACAGATCGCTGAAGCGAAAGCTAGGTAATGTCGTAATGCGTCAGAGCATTAACACTTTCCTGTACTTTGAGCACACTAACCTAGCTGATCCGTCACCCGTCAGAGCATTAAGAACAAGGGATTAGCTAGTGGGATAATTCAATTAATCGAGTAGTTTGTCAAACACGGGCAACGGCATTAGGGGAGCAAGGGCACAGCACCACCCGGAGTGCTACCTACTTGGAGAGTGTTTTGTCAACAGGATGGTTAATGAGACGATAAGCAGGAAACAGTCCACAGCGCAGCGATAACAGTGGTATTGCAAAACTGTATAGTAAAGGAAAGGGCTAGCTGCATCCATTGCAAACAAGTTTTTTTTTTTAAGGAAAACCAAACAGGATTTTTAGTAGCTAGATATACTATAGGTAAAAATTGAATGACACATCTTGCATTTCCTTACGCTGACTTGGGCTGACCAAGCTTATTTTGCTAGCCGGACTTAGTGAAGAAACACAACTAAACATATGTATTCCTGGTCAGAGTATACTTTATTGTGGTAGCTGAAAGTATAGAAAATTCGAATCAAGGGCTTTTTTACCGGTTTTTCGGCTCTCAGCTTATTCTCTCTCTCACACAGCATTAATAAAAGGAACTCCGGATCAGCAGAATAGCCAAAATCAAAAGGGCTTAATAAGGCTCCTAAAGTGTTAAATCAAAACAAAATCCTAAACTGTAAGCACCAAGCACCCACCTGGCCCATCTCCTGGTCCCCGACCTCCGCCTCCAGTTCCACTCTCGCGGCGGCGTCGGCGGCGGGGCCGCCCCACCCGGACCCCCACACCATGTACGGCGTCGGCGGCGGTGGGGGCGGCTTCAACGCGCCCTCCACCACTGCCGGTCGGCGCCGCAACCCGGGCGACGAAGAGGAGGACGAGGAGGAGGAGGGGCGGTGAGGGCCGCGTCCTGGAGGCGTGGGGCGCGCGTACGCGGACGAACGGTCGTGGGAGTCACTGCAGGAGGATGAGTCGGGCCTCCTCCATCCCATCGACACCAAGACCCTCGTCCACGCGCAGTACCGCCGGCGCCTCCTGCTGCGGTCCGCCGCGGCGGCCGCTGCCCGCATCCAAAAGGGGCTCATCCGCTACCTCTACATCGTCATAGACCTCTCCCGGGTCGGGTTCGTTCCCTTTGCTTGCTTCATGTTCTCTGGCGTTCGGCTAACCACACCATCAAGCACCTGGCGAGCATATTTCTGTTCGGAGTCAGTTTGTTTGTTTTGGACCCAACGGACTCGTAGCAATGCCGATCGTGCTAACTTGATGCTGGCCTGTGATTGCGGTCCCTTGTTGCGAGAGAGATGTGACAGTGCTTACGGCCTTATGGGCTACAGATTTGGTTCACTTAAGTGTTGACTTACTTAAGGCGTGAATGGAGTGGTGAGTGCTAGGACTGTGCCTTTTGCTTGTTTCATATACCTGTAGGTTCGTTTATAAGCTTGTGAAATGTTGTGGATATGGTGCCTATCTGTAATTGTATGAACAATACTGCTTTATTTGTTTTTAGAGGATGTAGGTGATACGATCTGATTGGCTGCCTTTAATGCTGTTTGTTTAGCCGCAGGGCCTATCTGTGACGATTATCTTATTTGGCCTGTACATTCTGAGGGTGATGCTGTAATTGGAAGATGTGAGGCCAATTTTGGAATCTAATGCTGACTTAGCAGCTTTAAGTTCGAGAGATCAGTCATTTTATTAGAGGAAACAGTTAATTAGATGGGTAACAGCTGTGTATTGTGGATATTCTAAGATCTACCATGGTTCGTACCCATGGCTGCCATGGGCCATAGGTAGGAGAACTGGAGACCTAAGTCTTCACTAAATCCAGAAATCATTGCTACCTTAAGGATATCTATACTATTGAGTAATAGACTCATGTACATGAATCATGAAGGGAAACATGGACATAGGTTGTTGCAAGTTGCAGTTGTTAGTATTGCTGTTGGCAGGAGTATGTTCTTTGGAGCTCAAGTCTACCACAGCCAAGCTCAATTTGTATGTGTGCACATCAATTGGATTGCTGAAACAAAACGTAGATGACACATACTTCTTCGTCATTTTATATATTGAGATTGGATTATCGGAATCCTCTTAAACATGAGGCTTTTATCGGATGTTAAAATTTGAAACTTGTTAAGCATATGTTCCTTATTTGGATACATTAGGTATATTTGATATATATCGAATAGAGTGAATGTCTTATGTCTCCCTTATCAAACAGACTATTTTGTCAACATTTTGAAGGTATTCCTGGGGAGGGTTATTGCTATTGCTGCCTGGATAGTTGTGTCTGAAGGTGCCTTTTAATTGTTTCCCCGCATCTGAGATTTTAATTCTCCCTGTCATTCCTTATATAGATTTCTGTAGAGAAGCAAATCATGTGCTAGATGCTTTTGCTTTTACCATTGACAAGGCTTCCTCCAGCAAAACCCTGCCATCACAAGAAGCACATGAACTAGGGTTGCAGGAAAAGCAATTAGGTCCTTAACAATTACCACACAATCGATCTATGGAACGCTCCTATGTGTAGACAAAATATAGAGTAGTCTTGGAATTTAAAAATAAAAAAGGATGCCTTTTTTTATTGATGCAGACCCTATGGATTGCACACATGAATGGTTATTCTTGATTGATGGATTAGGTAGACATGGAATTATTTGATACATGCGCACTTGAACTTGTGGTAAGTAATAATATTCCAGGACTTACTGCAAAGAGTCATCTAGATGTGACAATTTGTTTTTGCTGTTAAGAATATGCAAAGAATAGTGTCTATTCAGCTGACTGTACCCTTTTTTTTTATGTCAACTGGGATTTAAGAATGGAACAAACAAGCATTGCTTTAACTAGCATGGAAGTTTTTTTTTTCCCTGATGTGACAAATCATATACATTTGATTTCTGTGTTCTTCTGAAACGGTGCATTTCTGGTAAAGAATATTTCTCTAACATCCTTGCCAATTGTTTTTTTCTTTGGTAATGACCTTATCTTTGAGCATCCATAAATGTTTGAAGTTTATAAGATTGGCTTGCTCAGTTGTTTTTGTGGTGTTGAGGAATTGTTCTACTGCAAATTATCATAACACTCTCTTTGCATTCTCAAAATTGTTATTTACTCATGTAGGCGGCTTCAGAGATGGATTATCGTCCTAGTCGAATGGCTGTTGTTGCAAAACATGCTGAGGCTTTCATAAGAGAATTCTTTGACCAGAATCCGCTGAGCCATGTTGGCCTAGTGACAATTAAAGATGGTGTTGCTCATCGACTTACAGAAATTGGAGGAAGCCCAGAGTCACAGATTAAGGCTTTGATGGGGAAGCTTGAGTGTTCTGGTGATTCATCTCTGCAGAATGCTCTAGACCTTGTGCATGGTTATTTAGATCAAGTACCATCATATGGTCACAAGGAAGTTCTGATTTTATACTCTGCCCTGAATACATTTGATCCTGGTGATATCATGGAGACGATAACAAAATGTAAGAAGTCAAAAATTAGATGCTCTGTCATTGGTCTTGCTGCAGAGATCTTCATTTGCAAACATCTATGTGAAGAGACTGGTGGATCCTATACAGTTGCGCTGGATGAGGTGCTAAACTGTAATTTTGATTTTACCTTTGATTATTCAATCCTTGTGAAAGATTAACGGCATTTCCTTTCTTTTTGCAGTCTCATTTCAAAGAGTTGTTACTGGAACATGCTCCCCCACCTCCTGCAATAGCAGAATATGCTGCCGCTAATTTGATTAAGATGGGCTTTCCACAGAGGGGTGCTGAGGATCTTATCTCTATTTGCTCTTGTCACAAGAAGATTAAGTCTGGGGCTGAAGGTTACATATGTCCTAGATGCAAAGTTAATGTGTGTGAGCTTCCAACTGAATGTCGAACTTGTGGTCTTACGCTAGTTAGTTCTCCACACTTGGCAAGGTCATATCATCATCTCTTCCCGGTAGCACCGTTTGATGAGGTCACCCCTGTCGCAAATAGAATCCAAAGGGGAGGACAGATCTGTTTCAGCTGCCAGCAGAGCCTTTTAACCCAGGTATGCTTAAGCATGTCAAAGCTCATGTCTGCTACTTTAGACTACAAAATATATCTTTCGCCTTGCTGCATATGCTTCAATGGTACAATCCTTGTAGTTGGTAGAAATTATTCCATAAATTCATGTATGGTGATACATGTCCTTTTGTGCAAGGAATAGTGGTACGTACCTGTCCTCTTTTTACGAGGAATAATGATACCTGTCCTTATTCTAACTATTCTCTTAGTGAAGCATGTCCAACTAAAAACAAGGCGGCATAGCAATTTGGGGACCTTATTAAGCAACAGCCTTAAAATTCTTTCTGCAATGAAATGAACAACTGACATAATCTAGTTAGCTTCTGCACTGATCATTAGGTTAAATAGGAATGATATGAACATTACAGTTTTTCTGTTATTACAGTAGTGGAAATGGAAATAGGGGTGCTTCCTTGTTTTGATATATTTTTTTGAAGTTTACAGTTTGCCCATCCCAATTCTTGTATTTTGATCTTCAAAGTATTCTCAAGTTTCTTTTCCTTCAACTTTCTTCTACTAACCTTTTGGTGTTATACTTCTTACATGAGTAGCAACAACCAAGGCTTATTGATCATTTGTTTTTTTTTTTTTCTTAAAATTCCTTGCAGATGGCAAATCTAACCTCCATGTTCGCTGCCCAAAATGCAACCAGCACTTCTGCCTTGATTGTGATATTTACATCCACGAGCTTGCACAATTGTCCTGGTTGTGAGAGCCAACGCAGCATCACTTCATAGAGACATTGTCATTGTGTGCATTATTCAGGTTATACCTTAGCTTTCTTCTACACTGTAACCGGCAGCAGAGTTGTTTCATGATCAGACAATGTACAGATAATGTAATGCCCGGCATCCTTTTATTGTTACTTCCTGTTAGATTGAGTAGCTACTTGAGCTATTGATACCCCATCACAGGCCAATGAGTTGATAGTTTTAACATTGTCCTGAGAAGAGATCCTGAAACTGTATAAACATGTCTGAGACTTGATTCTTGCTGTTTTTTTTTCCCGAAGCAAGACGGTATTTTTGGTTTCATGCCTTTTTTGTTCATGCTAAAACTGTTTGTCATCATAAACTGAGTTGGGGATTGGGGTTGGGGGTTTCATCAATTGATCAATAGAAGAAAAACGCCCCGGTTTTAATGCTTAGTTGATCGGGAGTATGTAGGTGTGTGGTAATAGTTTATGTTTTGTGTTGAGTTATTTGGGAATTTCAAATGCATGCTATTGGGTTTATGAGTTATTTGGGAATTTCAAATGCATGCTATTGGGTTTATAAGCACCCAGGAATTGAAATGCATGAGTTCACGAAGCAAGCAGCTTTTGCCACCATCAGGTGGTGACAGTTTTTTTTTAACATGTCTTCCAGGAGCCATATACACAGCGCTGCTTTCCTCTTGCTCTGGTCGTCTTCGCATGCTTTGACGTAATCCAGCCGGGGAGAGCGTCGTCGTCGTCGTCGTCGTCGGCCCGTCGCCGTCGCTGGCCGACGCCGAGAGGTCCAGGCCCGCGACGCCCGTGATGGCCACCGTGTACACAGGGTCCCCCGTTGGCTCGCGACCGAGGAAAACGCCCAGGAGCACGCAGCCGGTTATTACCACGGCCGCGGCGACAGAAATCAGAGAAACCCGCTTGCATTTTTTTCTGCCGTCGTCGAAGGCGTTCCGCTCTCGATGACGCTGGCTGCTGCTGACATGTCTTGACGGGGGACAAACGACGACTGCGTGCGGCAACGACGTAGCGGCCATGGTTTCTCCTAGTTTTTCTTCTTCTCCAAAATTGATGTGTCGGGGACTCCAGGCTACTGCTTGTGCGCTGGTATATAGGAGGGATCGCGTTGCACACGTCCCGCTCGATCTTGTGCCCTTCACCGACATGGGCTAGCAGAAATCGAGCTGTGCGTGACCGTATGTGGCCACAAATTATTACAAATGATACTTTGGGGAAAACTCCATCACCCCACAAAGTAAGCACATCCAAATCCAGGCAAAATGGCTAAGATAAAGCAAAAAAGTTTCTCATAATCACCTATTGGTCTCTCTCTCTTCTCTTTTCCAGAATCTGACATCCGGCTGTTCCATTGCCTTCAACAAGCTCATGTCACGTTCATTAAAATATGGATCTCCCCCATCAGCGAATGCACCTAATTCAATAGGCAGATTGCACTCATCAAAGTGTGTGATGTCTTGGCCTTTTGAAAGACGCAATTCAGCCTCTCTTCTTTTACCAAGGTGAATGGCTGCTTCCTCTGGATCTTCAGGAACAAAAGTGTTCCAGTAGTGCACAAACTTTGCAGAATATCTGAACAATTTGAACCTGCAATCCATCTCGGCATGGTCACGTTGGTCACGTTCCTTGTTGAAAGCTTTGCACCAGCGCTGATATAAGGAGCGTAGAGCTTCATCCGACTCGAGGTCCTTGTCCGTCGGGATCTTAGCATCATCTACGACAGTTTCACAAGAGTTAGTAATGTCTCAAGCAAGAGTTTCACAAGAGTTAGTAATGTCTTAGCGAAATTTCATTGTTGCGAGCTATACAAATCGGATCCTAAACAATGAAATTTCTCATCTCCAACCCAGCCATCTAGCTCTACGGATCGGAAGCTGGGAATCCTGCATCAGCAAGAGGATGGTTTTACCTGGCAACAAGTGCGCGTAATCGGCGGCGGAAGCGAAGTGGCTGAGAGCACCGTCACGTGGCTTCGTGGAGGCTTCGCCGCGAGCGGCCGCACGCGCTGAGCGGGAGGCCATGGTTGCCATGGCGGGGGACGATATACTGAGCGAGATCACATCTTTGACAGTAATGCGTGCTTCCTCCGCTTCAATTTTCTTCAACAAGTCAATATTTCTTTCACTTAACGGATAGTCCCCGTCGGTAATTGGACCAAGTTGATATGGCACAATAAATTCATCTAAATCTGAGATGTCTTCGCCTTTTAAAAGCATTAATTTGGCCTTTCTTCTTTTCTTAAGGTATTTTGCTACTTTCTTTGGATCGGCAGGAACGCTAGTGTTCCAGAAGTGCGCAAACTCTGCATAATACCTGAATATTTTGAACCGGCGAGCCATCCCATCTCGGCAGGGTCATGTTGCTTCTTGAAAACCTTGCACCAGCGCCCATACACCTTCATCGAAAGCCATGTCCTTGTCCGTCGGAGATTTAGCATGATCTATGACAGTATTAATGAGAATTAGTAGTGTCAAGAGCGCACAGCGACTAAAATGCAATTTGGCTTCTTTGGCTTGAGCACAAATAATTCATGAGATGGATGGATTCGTAGCCCTCCCGATCTACGAATATTGGGCACCAGGAAGGGGTGGGATCGGTTTACCTGGCAGGCGCAGGTACTCGTCGCGGGAAGGGAAAGGCGGCTTCGTGGTCGTGGAGACATCGCGGCTGGGACACAAGTTTGCGGCTGCGGGTACGCCAGCCGCACGCGCTGAGCGGGATGCCATCACAGCGGCGCGAGACGCGAGTGACGCTTTACGGACAGCCGGCAGGAGAGTTGCCGATCTGCGAATACTGGACCCCCTGCACCAGGAAGAGGGTGGGATCGGTTTACCTGGAAGGCGCGGGTAATCTGCGATGGAAGGGAAAGGCTCGGGAGGCTTCATTGTCGTGGAGACATCGCCGCCGCTAGCTGGGAAGCTCTCGAGGGGACACAAGACCCCTAAACCTAAGTTGGCGGCTGCGGGTACGCCGGCCGCACGCGCTGAGCGGGATGCCATAACAGCGGCGCGAGACGCGAGCGACGCTTTACGGACAGCCCGCAGGAGAGTCGCGATAGTCGCCATGGCGGCGACCGGCGAGAGATAAAGCGGGTGCTTTGGTTTGCTGCAGATCTGAAAATAAGAAAACTTTGTATTAGATCGGTTATTATCCACTCCATACTCTTATTCCTACCTATATATAGAAGCATATAGAAGCATAGGGCTTCCAATAATTAGTAGCAGCCCGAATCAAACGAGCAAGCCTGGTTGCATCGAACCGCCTTTCGCAACAGCCTAGTCTAGTCACCGGCCCACCTCCCCGGACTGTATAAATTCCGGTATGCCCACCCATCCACGTCCTGCCTAACTACCCCTGCTGGCCGCCACACCCTCGAGCAATCTTCAGCGCTGAAGACTGCGCCGACCACCCTGGGATGGGCCGGCCCACGGCTTGCGCGGCCCACGACGGCGCCGGAGACGAGCACTTCTAGAGTCGATATGGGGACCGGAGGAGGGTGAATAGTCCTTTTAAAACTAATTATCGCCCGGCTAAACAAATATGATGCGAATTGAAACTATTCGTTTAGCCAAGACTTCACCCCTCTAGCTATGACTCTAAATCACCTCACAAAAGATCCTACACAAAGCAAATGAGGTGATAAGCCTAGCTTGAGCTCCTAACCGTTTCTATTGTAAGGCCACACAACACAAACCTATGCACTAAGTACTTCAAACAATGGTGAGCTCCTACACAATTCTAATAAGCAAAAGCACAAAGCCAATCCTAAGCTCACTAGATGCACTAAGGATAAGGCGACACACGCCTAACCCAAAGACTCAAATTACTTAGCTACACAAACTAAGCAAGGCAACTAAACAAACTACACAAGCTAGTAATTTCAAGAGCTACTGCACAAGCACAAGTATAAGATATATATGAATGTAAATACAAAGCTTGTGATTTGAAGAATGCAAACCACCGAGAAGAGTAGACAAGTTGACACCGGTGATTTTTTACCGAGGTATCGAGAAGCTTGCCAACTTTCCCCTACTCCTCGTTGTGTCGACCAACACCTTAGGTGGTTCCGTCCGGTGTTTCACCTAGATGGTTCTTCGGTGTGATTTTCCGATCACTTGCCCCTCAAGGCACGCCCCGCAAGGCACCGCAAGACACCACTCTCAAGTGAGCCTCTCAAGGCACCGCGATCGAACCCACACTCACAAGTGAGGTAACTCAATGACACGCTCTAGTAGTGTCCCTCTTCACGATCCCCGCGAGGTGAGCACGAACCTCTCACAAATCCTCCTTCGGAGCACCGCACAATCTCCGTTGTGTGCTTCACGAAGTCTCTTGCCACCAAGCCGTCTAGGAGGTGGCAACCTCCAAAAGAAACAAGCACACCGGCTTGCAACACGATCACCTAGTGCCACGAATCACGATCTCTCAACGCGAATACACTAGAATCACTTCTCACTTTGATTTGGATGAACACTATCAATCACAAGTGAGTGGAAGGGGCTCTCTAGCACCACAACACAAGCCACCAAGGCCCAAGTGTGCTCGGCACCGAAACAAGTCGGGTATGTGGTGTATATATAGCCCAAACCGAGAAACTAGCCGTTGGGGGGACGACTTCTCACTTTTGCACCTGCGGCCGGACGTGCCGTGCGTACAAAACAACCCCCGAGCAACTAGCCGTTAGGGCGCTTTTCAACAGCCGGGGCGCGCCAGGCGCTGCGGCGGACGCGCCAGGCGCAGCCGACGCGCGGTCGAGAGGGTGTAAACCGATCGACCGCCGGGCGCAAATTAACAACGGCCGGACCAGCGCCCGGGCGCTCAGCGTCGGGCGCGTCTGCGCTAGTCTCGGCGTCAAGCTGCTGTTGACAACCCGACCAACGCCCGATCAAACGTCCCATAACTCCTTTTTCGATGATCTTGGACTCTATGGAAAGCTAACTCGTGAGGGCTACACAATCCACATGGTTACTTGATCCAAAGCTCGGTGGATCAAAACAAGATTCCACTCCAAAGTCAGTCCTAGTGTCCAAGCAACACCAAAATAACTTCTCCTTTGCAAATGTGCCAACACCACCAAGTGTACATCACCATGTGCATATGCGTTAGCATTTCACAATCATTTTCAAAGGAATTTTCTCTTGATCTCACCACGCCACTTGATCCTAACACATCGCAAAGTTAGATCGCACAAGTGGCACTAGATGACCGATATGCAAACAAGTTTGCCCCTCTTGATAGTACGGCCATCTATCCTAAATCCGGTCATAAACTTCTCTAAGCTCCTCATGACCGGCGAAATGAAATGCCCTATAGGTTATACCTTTGCCTTGCGCATTTCCATTTCGCTCCATCTCCATATGCCGATGCAACACATGCACCAACACGATCAAGAATGATATGATCCACTTCATATCATCACATGACCTTCTTGGTCCATCGATCTTGACCTCACTTGCTCTTCACCGTTGCATCGGTCCGTCGGGCGCCAAGTCTTGCCCAAGCTTCACCGCCTCGCGGTCCATCGCTTCATTGCCTCGACTTGCCCTTCACACTTGCAACCGGTCCATCAAGCCGGGGCCTTGTCTTGATCTTCACCACCTCGGTCACATGACTCCATGTCATGTCTCATATGCAATAAAGCTCCTTCATTGCGTCATCACATGTGAACTAATCTCCTGTGTATTATCTCAATCACACATTATTAGTCCACCTAATGTTGTCACTCAATTACCAAAAACCACAAGGGACCTTTCAACTGTTCTGACAACTCCTCCCTCGTGTCCACCGTGTCCGCCGCGCCGGTGCCTCCCCACGATCACCGCCTCCACCCCACCTCCTCCCCCGGGTATAGATTGCCCGGCCGGGTCGGGGAGGAAGGCAGGCCCGGCGATGGGGATGGGCGCCATGGCGGCGTTAGGTGCGGTCGGCCGCGGTGGGGGCGGTCGGGCTAGGTGTTGGCGGTCATTATCGAGTATATTATACCGCCAACCTTTATCAATTCATGAGAAAGGGGCAAACTTATGTTACATATACCTTTACTTCTAACCTAGTTTCACTTTTATTCGTAGAAATTATGTTTTGCGTGTATAAGAGTGGAAACAGATACAAAAGTCGTCAAATAAATTAGAAAGCGTATTGAATAAAAAGACGCCAAGGAGTGGATCAATCAAGAGGACCAAACCCAGCGCACAATTTGGCCCATGCACCATCATAGGCCCAACATTTGAAGGACAAAACGCGCAACAGGGAGAAGGCCGGGGCCGGGAAGCCCGGCCCGGGGCCGGCCGGCGCGGGCGGCCGGCGCAAATTTTCGCCAAAATTTGCCGCCCTTTCTCTGGGCGGTTTGGACCGGTCTTCACGCGGCGGTTGCATGCGGTGCAAAGTTTCGTTCCGCCAAGAAGACCTCGAAGCAAGGAGAGCCCTCCATTCACTTCTCCCCGGCCCACTATATAAAGAGAGGCACCCCCTCACTTACACTCACACACAACACATTACACATTGTTACATCCTTACCTTGAGCTCTACTCTCTCCACTTCATTAGTTTAGTAGTAGGATTCGAGTTAGGCAAAGCTTCAAGGAGGGCTTGTCTCCTTGGAAGGATCTTTTGGTAATTTACTATGAAGTTCTTTCCTTTATTCAAGTCTCATTATTTATATCACAACGCATATGAACTAGAGTATAGTTATCCTCATGTTATATTCATATTGTGCCAACTAGAGTATAGTTAGTATGATGTGAAATTTAACATGACTAACTTTAGGCTAATTGAATCATATATCGTTCTTGGAACGTAGTAGAACTAAGCTCGGGTGATGGTCCGTGTACCTTCGTGTTTACCTTTACTCTTGCCATGTCGATCCGTGAGGTCGGGTACCTAGGGGGTTTAGGTAGTTTTCTATAAACGTAAGCGCGGTGCTTAGGTCTATAGAGAATCATCCGGGAAATGCCGGCATCCCACGGTAGTGAGGTAGGCGGATGGTGACGGCTCTGTTCGTCCTTCGCGCGACTCCTCCACGTCCGGTGTCGGGTTGGAGTCTTATCAAGTGTCATCGGCCGGCATATACCAGCCCAAGGGCATCTCCTCATCACTTTAGCCCATCTCTCGTAATGAACCATGAATGACATATGTAGACTATAGTCCGACGCATTGGCGATATTAGAATAGCCAACTCAACATAGATTTTCCCTTTCTTGTTATTTCCTATTTATTCCTTCTAGTGCTCAAGAAGTGTGTGTGTCACCACTATCTCCAATATTATTGTCACTTACCCCTATACATGATTAGTGGCTATCCATACATACATTGTGGGCTATCATCATCATATTAAATCTAAACCTGCCTTCCCATGGGAAAATATAAATGAACGATACCCGAATACTCCCTCGAAATGCTACGATGATAGATCCGTGCGCTTGCGGGTTGACCCTTGCAATATTCAATTTATCTATCACCCGACGCTCTCTCGACGTTATCATTAAGGATAATATTTATTCTTAGTGATTGCGTTAAGAAATGCCAACAAGCATTTCGACGCCGTTCTTGGGAAGGCAAGGTTAAAAAGAAAAAAAAAAAAAAATATTAATGATCATAACCACATGTATGGATGATAGCCCTAATCTTTGCAGATAACTCTTTTTGTTTTCTTCCTGTTGTGGATGAAAACAGGGGATAGTGTATGATTTGGTCGCAACTGCCGAATAACCGTCGACGATCCGCAGAGGCTGCTCGGAAGAGTCGGGCTCGGGCCACTCTTCCCCGTCATCACTCCCGAGGAGGTTGCACCTGTCATCCAAGTACCATCTTCATCAACACTCATGGCCACCAAGACACTCCGTGACTACTCTGTCCCCGTCGTGGGCAATGTGCCGCTTGGCCCCGTGTCAACTTGGGCGACAAGAACTTTGAGATAAGGACCGGCCTCATCACGATGGTACAAGCAAGTCCATTCTGTGGATCGCCAAGCGAGGACGCAAATGCTCATCTCCGAACTTCTTAGAGCTGTGTGACACAATCGTCATCAAGGGCGTTGAGCCGGATACAATCGGGCTCGCTTGTTTCCCTTCTCCCTTGTGGGGAAAGCGAAGCAATGGTTCTACAAGGACAAGGAGGTCATCGGCACTTGGAGTAAATGCTCCACCGCATTCCTCGCAAGGTTCTTCCCAATGGGCAAAACCAATGCCCCCTGCGAACAAGAATTTCTAATTTTTCGCCAGACGGCAATGGAACCCATACCGAGGCGTGGGAGAGGCTGCAAGAGTACATCCTCGCCCTTTTCCACCATGGCATGGAGAAGTGGCTCGTCCTTGAGAACTTCTACAATGGTCTTACGACCATGTCGAAGGGCCACATAGATCTTCTTCTTTGGAGGGGCGTTCTTATCCCTCACTTTGTTGAGAAAGCGTAAGCGCTCATCGAGAAGATGATCGAGAACCAAGGTCGGGGAGAAGAACGGGCCCCTCGTAAAACACAAAAAAAGGTATGCACACAAAAAGGAGACAGATCCGCTTGCTGCAAAGATCGATCTCTGATGAAAAGACTGGGCGACCAAGCTCCGTCAAAGCGTGCTACACTCCCCATGGACTCACATATGACATGTGAAGTCTGTGGAGAGATTGGACATTCGGGAAGTTCTTGTCCCGAAACTCGAGAAGAAGTAGCCTACGTCAACAACGGATTTCGTCCAGCAGAAAAACTCTCGGCAATCCCAGCAACCACGACAAGACAACACAGACGCTCCACCAATCGAAGAAGAACCAGCAGAGGAAAGGATTACAACTCAAACTTATGGGGACACAAACTTCATGCCCTTTCCTTCCCGGAAGAGAAAATCAACCGTGGATGAACAATTTGCCCGGTTTGTTGAGATGATCCAGAAGATACATGTGGATGTACCACTAATGGATGTACTCCACATGCCATCTTACGCCAAATTTGTCAAAGCCATCATCAACAATAAGCTGCCCCTACCAACCACTGAGGTGGTAAAACTAACAGAAGCATGTAGCGCAGCTATACTAAACAAACTCCCGGAGAAGAAGAAAGACCCAGGATGTCCCACCATCAGCTGTTCAATAGGGACTCAAAGGATTGAGCATGCCCTATGCGACACGGGGCAAGCGTTAGTGTCATGTCCAAAGTCGCGTGTTTGACAAGATGAACTTCACCAACCCGGCACCAACAAGCATGTTGCTCCAACTGGGCGACTCCACATCCGTCACCCAAACGAGTAGCGAAGACGTGCTGTTAGAATCGAGATCACTTCGTGCCAGTTGACTTTGTGGTGCTAGAAATGGAAACCACTAAGGAAACACCTTTGATCTTGGGGACGACCATTCCCGAAAGCACAATTACTGGGCACACATCGATGTCGTCGCCGGAGAAATCCGCTTCAACATCAATGGAAAGGAGGAAATCTTCAACTTCCACCCCAAGCCCGAACAATGTTCCATGGTCTACGCCAAACACAAGCCTACCTTGAAGGAAGATACACCTACCACGTCACCATCCAAAAATACGAAGAAAGACATGGCGTGTGAAGCGTGCCTAAAGGTAAGCTTCACTAAAGGTAAGAAATAAATATTTTCCTTCTATAAATTTATTTTCCTCATATTAAATTATTTTTAATATTTGAATTCAAAACCTCTTTAATTAATTAATTTCCTTTTTTATTACCATATTCTTTAATATTAAAAGAATTCCTTTTTATATTTTAATCCCATTGCCATATTTCCCATGTCAATTAAAATATAAAAAAAATAATAATATAAATAATATATATATATTGATAAGATTTTATAAATAATGCCATACTACTGAATAAAACTTTATTCCAAAAAATTCTTAAACATTTATAAAATGAGAGAAAATGAAAAATAAAGTTTCGGTCGAACCCGACTATTGCACCAACACAACGGTCGGATTCGACCGTTTGAACGCACTTAAGCCAAGCGGGGCGACGAGGGCTCGAGGATGGGGCCGCCGCCGCGTGGGCCGGCCGCCCCCCGGCGGCGCCTCTGTCGGGCCAAACGGCCACATCGCCCTAGCCGTTGCCTTCGTCCGAGTGTCGGGGTGCATCGGGCTATAAATTCGCGAGGTGGCGGGAGAGCTCTCCACCCCTCTCATTCTCACTCCCTCACTCTCTCATTTTGCTACTTGCTCACTTCTTGCACTCCACAAAGCATTCCCAAGCTCTAGTGCAAGAACACCAACACACTCTCTCTCACAAGCTCTCTCTCCCAAGTTCTCTCAAGAGTAAGCACTTGTTTCCATTCCGTTCGCTTTTGTTCGCTAACATGTTCGAAAAGCGGCAAGCGCGATCAAGAAGGGCGTGAGAAGAAGCGCGAGCTCTCCCAAGAAAGTTCGGTACACACTTCGACAACGCCAAGCATACGAAGAAGACGCACCCTCACAAGAGCAAGAGCAAGAACAAGCACCCACGGGGATGACGATCGAGGAAGGCGATGCACCGCACCTCGACTGGAAGGAGAACGGGGAGATGCAAGCCTACAACATCCTCAAGAACCGAGACTTTGCTCCCGCTCCTCGCTTCCCCGACGCCCTCAAAAACTAGGTATGGACAATGAATTCCCCATCATTTGGAAAAACTGTCGGATGGTCCAGATTGCTCCCCCGATGAGCCAGGCTCTCGCCTCCTCACCATCCAATTTCTAGGATCTTTGGAAGTTCATGATCGTGGTGTTAGCTTCGGACTTTTAGTCAATTTCACTATTGCACTTGGCAAGAACTAGCTAGGCACATAGGCTTTGATGCTAAGAAATGTTGCACAAACCTAGTTGTTGCTTTACCGATTTTTAATCATGCCGCCTTTTCACTGAAATCTCCACCATAGTTCCTACAGATCCTAGGTTTCGTCCTACTAATGCCAACATACATCACCCAACATTGAAATTTATGCAAAAATGGATTGCCATAACTTTGTTCCCTAGGCAAGAATTTCGTCGTCTTTTGGATGTTGAGATGCAATGCCTCTTTGCCATAGTTCACAAGAGAAAGATTGCTCCTGTAATAGAAATCATAAAATGCATGCTTAGCAATTTTAAACAATCCACACCTGTTTATTGTACCTCTCTTGTGACAAGGATTGCTAGTAACATTGGTGCATTGCAAGGCAAGAATGTCACATACCTAGATACTCCACCTCTGGAAATTTCATTATCACACCTGTTGCAAGGGCACATAATAAAATTTGATGAGAATGACCACGAGAAGATTATCTATTATTTTCCGGGATATATAAATGAGATTCCGCTCCCTAACCCGGAACTCTCATTATATAAATCCCCATCACTCACCTTCGCTCTAGTTGAGCTAGGCGAAGGCACGCAGAGTTCTGTTTCTCGCAGGTCATCACGAAAGAGAGCTACGGGTGAGGCTAGTGGTTCCACGGATGCCACAACCTACACCCGTATCGGTGCCACGCCCGGGTTCTTTACACCAACGCCGAACCCGGGCTCACACCCACCTTCCAAGATGAGGGGATGTTCACACCTCATCCAGACCAAGCAGGAGGGTCAGCATGGCATGAGACACACACAGTGTCCTCCGACTCCGAAGGGATGCCACCACCACGTCACTCTACGGTGGACCCCAGAGCGCTCCAAGAGATCAACACCCGACTCGGGAATGTGGAACTCCGCACAGGTGAGATTGCGCTTGATCACTCACGGTTTTGTGCGTGTTTCCGATCAACGCCATCGGCGCATACACGCAACACCAAGCGGAGGAGGCGGAACGGAGACGGCGAGGGAGAGCACGAGGCACGATTGGCGTTACGGCACCACATGGGGTACTACCCCCTAACCCATAGGCCATCAGCTAGCTTGGGGGGAGGACCCCCCACGGAGGTAAGTACCTTCCTCCCCTATCATTTTATTTTATCTCTTAGTTTTCATTTTCATTTCCTTTAAAAAAAAAATATGATTCCACTCCAATATGTAGTATAAGGATGCTTAATTTCTCTGAAGTTGAAATGATGAATAGTTGCTTTGTCTATAGTTCAATTTGCACCTAGTTCATAACATTGTATTCCCCAATGTTCAAGTTTATTGGCTTAACTTGTCTTATCCTAAAACTTAATGATTTGTGGGTATGCAAACACATGATTCTTCTCTAAGCTATTGCCATATGATATGGTAAAAATAGAATCTACTATGATTTTGTTCTAAGAGAGATTCATCATTCGAGAATAATTTCCAAAATTCCTTAATGATCAAAATTCTCATGATAGCCTATGTGAGACACCTGTCATACGCTTTTGATCAAGATTCACATTCACATTGCCAAAAAAATAGGTTATGGGCTAAGCTAGAAAAAAATGGACGTGTGTCCAAAAAAATAAAACAATGGGTACTTCGATACCCGCCTCTAAAAAAAAAAAAGAGAGAGAAGAATAATGGACAAGTGTCCGAGGGCGAGTAGAGCCCACTTCTCTAAAAAGAAATAAGAGCTAGCCCATACCTTATCAAAAAGAAATAAAATTTCACCTGCACATCTTGATCAAGGCTTATGACTTGTTTCTCCTTATGGTTTGCACACCTGAGATGATTTAAGGAATCATTACGAAAATCTCCGCATAAATGATCAATCAAAGAATGAATGACTAGTGTTTCTATGAAAACCGTTCTATCTTGCAATAACCTAAGAGTTTGGAGAATGTCATAAGCCCCATATGATTTAAGTAAACAAAGATAGATAAAAATGCCAATTTATTTAAAACAACGGAAGAATACTTTATTATGAGCATGGTACATTTTGAAATATATCGGTGTTGTAGCAACTCCTGATCAACAACCAAACACTTAGCTATTTGCTCGGGGACGAGCAAAGGTTAAGCAGGGGACTTGTTGGCGGTCATTTTCCGCCAAACCGAAACCCCTCGATTTCGAAAACCCGCATTTCAAAACTTTCACCACCTAGAATATTAGGGTTTGTTGTTTCTTGTCGAGCTTATGGTGACAAAGGATGCAAGGTAAGTTCTAGATTTTATTTATGGAAGAAGTTGCATGAGAATGATTTATGAATCTTTTCGGGAATAGTAAATACCTAAAACCGTGTGCACCAAATACATATGGGATATTTTTATAAGCACAATAAATAATTATTCTCAACAATAAGTCATGGGAATATAAGTGTGCTTGTAACAATATTTATAAAATATATATCACGCATGAAATCATGGGAATGGGGAAGACAAAGTGTGTGCACCTATATACGTGAATATTTATATAAGTACATTTGATTAAATATTTTCATGAGTAAAACATGGGAATATACATGTACTTGTATAAATATTTATAACAAATATATATAGGTGACACCCATGAAATAATAGGGGAAAAGTAGGAGGAAGAAAGGAAAGGAAATAGAATAGAGAAAAGGAAAAGAAAAGAGAAAGGAAATCCGGAAAGGCCATCGGGCTCATTCTCTTCCTTCCCTCTTTCCGCCCCGGCCGGCAGGCCTCCTTCTCTCCTCCTCCTTCCTCCTCATCTTTTCTCTCCCAAACCGAAAGCGGCCGGCCCATCGGCTCACGTGGAAGCCGAGGCCCGGCTCGCGCCCAACCGCGAAGGCGAGCCGGCTGATCCCTTCCTCACGCCGACGACCCCGGCCCCACCGCGTCGTCTCCTACCTCCCGGCGCGGAGCGGCGACATGGTGGCCCCGCCCTCACGCACATGAAGACGGGCACCTGGCGGCGCCATTAGCGCCCCAACTCTCCGCGCGCCGGGGCGCCGGACACGAAGCCCCAGTCAACTCAAGCAGCGCCGCCAATCGCTTGCCGACGCGCTGCCGGCGGGCGGCTCGCCATAACAACGCAATGAGGCGCTCTCACCGGGCTGTCGCTTGCAAACCACGCGGCACAACCGCCTGCAGAGCCCCGGTGGCGGTTGGCGGACTGAAGCACCAGGTCGGCAGCGCCGCGGCCGCCGCGGCCACCATCTGCCGCCATGACGGGCGACCGCCCCGTAGATGACACACGACCCGCGACGGCGAGCTCGATGAGCCGCGAAGCAGCGCCGCGCGGAAGCCGCGCGAACCTATCGGACTCGGTAGGTGCCAGCCGGAGGTCGCCGAAAACTGCTTGTCGGAAAAATATCGCCCGGCGAGCCACGTGGCGCATTCTAAATACCCCCTACCGACCACCAATCCGCCTCGCCAACCACCTCACAAGCTCGCGGTGATCCGAACACCCGGTGCTTCCCTCCACTTCCATCTCCTCCCCCCCCCCGCTCGCCATAGGGGATTTCCCCAATCAAAGTTTCGCCGCCCATTTGGAAGGGCTTGGAGTGTCGTCGGCGATCGGTCACCGTCGAGGGGCAAATTGGTGAGTCACCTAGGTTGCCCACGGCCTCCTCTTTCGAGTCCCCTCTTTACGTTTTGCTCTGGGTGCGGTGTAGGGCCGCCCTAGGCGCCGCCCGCCGACCAACGCCGCCCGGCTCAGTCGCCGTCGTGGAGGGCGAGACCTCCCGCCACCACGGCCCATCTCCATCAAGCCCGGGGGCGGCGAGGGAGTCGAGCGGTCCACACGCGGCGAGGTTCTGGGTGGAAGCGACAAGTCGGCGAGGATCGGCGGCGCCCGCCCGTGCGAGGTTCGGCCGGATGGGAAGCGATCGCGGCGTCGTCGACCCGAGCGTGGCGTCGTCGCGGCGTCGACCAATGACAAGGAGCCACGTCGCCGTTCCGTCCCCCGCACCGTCACTGCCGTCAAGGGGCCTGTAATACACGTGGCACCCATCGTGGCAGCCACCGTGGCGTCCACACGGACCCGTGGCGCCCACGCATGGAGACGTTCTTTGTGTACGATGTAAATTACTATGTGCACCCAAGGCTTGTACATAGGGTAATAAAAGTAGACCTTCCCGTGTCGAGAAAAATTCCCAGAAAATCTGTAAATTCATTATTTGATTTATAGAATTTTATCATGTAATTAGTTTCAATTTTATTACATGATAAAATTATATTATAATATTACCCTAATGGTTTAATTAGGGATTAATATTATAAATTCCATATCTCATGCAAATGAACTCCGTTTCGCGTGAAACGACTTCCATAATTCATCTAAAATCTAGCTCTATGCATCTAACCCATTGCCACCATAATGTTCTATGTTTGTTTTATATGTCATAGTTCAAGCTAGGGTTTATCGCCACGTCGCGATTAGAATCGGCGACCGATTAGAGCTTCCGTCCGAAGCGAGCTAGGATCGTTCGACGCCGTGCCGATCGTAAGAACATCCCAGGCAAGTCCTTACCCCCCCTTAATCATGACCTTAATATGATGATATAATGATGATGATAATAATAAATCGGATTAGTAAATAGTGGTGTGAGCCTGATAACGTAGCTATGGAGCTAAGCCGGATGACGTAATCATCCACGTTATCTACGCTCATACGTTGTGATCAAGAGAAACATGAGAATGCCTAATGAACCCTAACCAACAAAAGAGGTGAGTAGTGGTAGTCTGGTAGAGCCTAAATACCACGTCGGGAATCGCCGCGAGGGGTTCCTGCGGAGAGATACTCGCCTCCCCTAAGGACCGGTTCATAGACCTTCTACCTAGTATAATATTACGTACAGCCACACGCCGTTTATGGGGCGGCTTGATTCACACCCGTTGGGTTGAGGTATAATTGGGATCCAAGGTGGCCGGAGCGGGGCAAACGACCTATTGGGAGCGAGATGTGGGGAGAGTGGCCCCATGTCCTACTGGCGTGGATCTTTGAGTGGTCTTCCACGGAAGCGTTTGGGTGCGGTGGCGCGGTGCTAGAGGCACATATTGATGATTTGAGATTGAGAGTGGTGTTGACAAGATAGGTTGGGTAATTAGGTATTACACAATAAAGCCGTGGGTGATTTGGTATCACCATATTGTCTAGGGTGATGCGTCATCTTAGGGTGGCGTGTTGTCCTTCCAACCCCCGAGAAGTCGTGGTGAAGATTATACCAATATACCTAGGGTAGCACCCAAGCGGGTACGGATCTCGTTAGGCTGTCTAAGCCAAGTCGCGGTGGTAAGGGCGGTGTCTATCGTGTGGGGAAATTTGTACACCTCTGCGAGTTAATTGAATCTATTCGAATAGCCACGTCCTTGGAATGGGCAAGTGCTAGGGCGAACATCTATGATTAGATATACATTTTTGATGATGACTAACATGTGGTGTCATGGCCGGGTGATGACATGAGATAAACCGAGAACTAGCGAGAGCGGTTTTAGAGACTTCTGCTAGGGCCCAAACCCTTAATAATTACAACCCACGGTTGGGACTTCTTTGAGTACCTTTGTACTCACCCCTCTGTTTTTACGGATATCGGCATATCCGAAGGTAAGGTCGCTTGTCGAGTAGGAGACCAACGGCGTAGAAGTTTACAAGGCGTTGCTTAGGAGAAAGACGTAGAAGTCCGGGAATTCCATCCGCGCTCAAGTTGCACGTGGAACATGGAGTTGTGCCCGGACGGTCTAGCACTCTAGCGCACCGTCACGGATAAACCAACGCTTCACGATTGGCTACTCGATCCATATAATCCAGTGGTGTCTTCAACACCGCCAGTAAGTACATCTATCCTATGTCAATATATGCTCGAATAGTTCATCTATAAGCGATTTCCATTCTTGTGACTCGGTAACGTATTGGTAGCGTGATCCCCGCGCCAATACGCGAGATTAAAAGTCCCATTAAAAAGTGGGGCGTGACAGTGGTATCGAGCTAAGCTTGACCGTATAGGATGGAAAAATGACTGGATTAAATTATTGGCACATACTTCTCAAATTTTACTTATGGATTTCTACTTAGAGACTTGAGCACCAATCCGAATAACCTTGTGTTGCTTACATGTCGATATTATCCGTGATGCAACGGATGGACGGATGGTCATACACGATGGACTAACCTTTGGGACATTTTCAAAGCTTCTGGGGAAATTCTCTCACAACTAGGGTACACTCGAAGCCTCGGTACTACTACCGAGTGACTTATGAGAATGGAATACCGAATGTGTGATGCAAGCGCACATCCCGATGTTTCCACATCGCGAAGGGCACAAGTTTTCCTTGAACAAGGAACGAGTTATGGGACACTTGCCGAGGAAGCTTGCATTAAGAGCCCTTCGGGCCTATTGCAAGGAGTACGGAAGCCAACCTATCGACACCCATGTCCGGAAGAAAAGGAGGGTTCACTAGTAAAGACACGCAAAACCCAAGACGATCCCTTGTTGCCTCGGTGATTGTGCAAGAGTACCGTGAAGCAAGATCCCACAAGGCACCGTATGTGACAAGTCCTAGTTAAGTAGCAATGTCCTAAGTTAAGCAGCCACAGCCGCATGCTTGTTGTAACTACGAACCTTGTTGCTAGACTTCTAGTAGCAGTACTAGTAGTTGCGAGCCCTATGGTAACCCATGGTTCTAGTCTTAATAGTAGCAAAAGTCGCACAATAAGTCGTCATGACAGACGCAATGTGTGATGTGACCTTATATCATCTATGTAACTGTCTGTGATGTAATATATTGTTGCGCTTGTTTGTTTAATAAAATGTTGTGATTTTTTTTCAATCCTATGCAAAATTTTCCCATTATTACTACTTACAGTAGTCGATGAGAAGGAAATTTCGATAGGATCAGTGAACGTGCTGAAAGTTTCCTCAAGTCACGAGTAATAAGACAAGTTTCCCTATAAACTTAGTTCGCCGTGACTGACTTCTCATACGATTCACACCAGGTAAGTTTGTATTGTTTTCCAAACACCCGGTGTTACTAGGATACCCCAAGGTCTATCCCTACCTGAAATGCTTGCTTTCCTCTAATCCTTAGCTAGTTAGACCTTATCGTACCTTATGCTTTTCCCTCCCATTCCCTTTCTAGTCCACATAGAATAGGAACTAACCTGCAGGGACATAACGACAACAAACGGACTCCACGACTGTAGCCGTTGAACCACACCAGTGTTCTCCCCTACAGCCGTCACACGCCGTCGCCTCGGTATTCTTTGTGGCCAACGACCATGCAACATTGCCGACATCTTTGTCGCCCCAATGCCGAAAAGCTGCCGTCTTCGCTGTTATTTTGACCCCGAACCACGACCGTTGAAGCCGTTCAAGACACGCGTTACAACAGATCAAGTGGCAACCGATTACCCGATAATGCAAGCGAAGCCGAAGATTAGTATTCAAGTAGAAGATGAACGCAGAAGATTACCAGGATTGAAGACAGGTCATCAAGCCCATAAAAGATATTTATGCCCAAAGCAAACAGATGCCCGAAACATGTAGAAATACCATGGAGGGATACACCAACAATAGAGAGGACACATAGTCCCCACTATAGGGAATCCACCGGCCAAGATCCACACGGTCCCCATGACCACGATACTATTACAAGGTCAATGGATACGAGACTCACTCCCCTTCCTTCCACCACACACCACAACCACAATACCAATCGACCAAGCTTCTCCCGAAGCCATCACCCTCGACCCATTATAAAAAGAGCACCACCATCGCTCTCACCACCATCCCACTCCAAACATTTCATTGCTAACCTCCATCTTCCACCCCCTGCCATCACACCCTTCGCAATCCACCCACCAAGAATCACCACCAAACATCGTCGAAATGGCCGGCACTTGGGTTAGCGGCCGGTGCATCAACACCCCCGGATTTCCCCAACTTCTCTACCACACCGCACAAAACCTTAGCATTCGTGAACTCCCGAATATGAGGGTAGCGAATACGAAGAGCGGCACCATCATTCGCGAAGTCACCGTCTACATCGCCAAGAGCCAAGAATACCCGCCATCACCGACGACCGGAGCGTGACCACCATTGGTTTTAAACTTTCCCGACACCTACCAAGCTTGCTGCTGCGCAAGGCACTCCATCGCCTTTGCGGATCTGAGGAGAGCCCATCGCCCGCACCCCCATGAGGCACCTGCCGCCCGAAGGAAAGAATCACCCCGCCTGGATTGCTCGCCTAGAAGACGTGCGAGGTCCACAAGGCAGCCCCGTCATCACGCACCTGCTATCCTATCTGCTCGCTCTTGATGAGCGATGACGACCACCGAGGATCTTTGCCATAAGAGGCCTGATCCGTCGGCGCGAGCGAGCTGAGAGCTACGTTCAACGGCTCCTCGCGAGCACGCCCACGCCAAAGAGCAAGTCGCCACGGCATCTCGCCGAGAGGCTACCCTAGCCGAGACCCACGAAGGCCATCCAAGAGCGACACGTCCGAGAACGGGGACACCACCATCGCCCTCCAATCAAGGCGCGAAGACACGCCATGGCCCGGCCGAACCTGCCACCACCAACGGGATGTTCGCCAATCCCTTCACCGAAGAAGAACGGACTCCACCGGGCCACCATCCCCGGCGAGAAGACCGGCAACCACCCTAGCACCCCTGCCGCTCCGTCCAAAGACCACCAAGAGAAGAAGCCCCGCCGCGCCCAAGTGCCGGACCCGAGAACCCGAAGCGGCGAGCGAAGCCACCATGACCGACGCTGTAGAACCACCACTCGGAAGGAGGTGTAACCGTAGAGTAGCATTTCCCTTTCGCCCCCTACCGTTGTACCCCCTTGAAGTAATCAAGATCATTGTGCTTGATCCACGATCCAAATGCGAGTATCGACCAAGAAAGTTTGACGGGTGCCTCGACATAAAAAGCCATAGAGCAAAGGATATAAGAAAAAAAAAAAATTCTAAGAGGGGTAGTGCTATATGCAAAAGAAGAAAAGAAAAAATACCAACGGGCAAGAATAAGGAGAAGAAAGAACAAGATGGGCGAGAACAAGAAGAAATAGAGAAAAATAGAAATGGGCTAAAATAAGAAAAATAAAGAGCAACAGAACGCTTAGAGCTCCAGATGAGGAATGAAATTCCAAGCACCGGATGATTTGTTATCCGGAAGAATCAGGGCAGCGATATACACCGCGCGAGACCGCAAAGGAGACAGGCGTTAGAAGACATCGGGAGACACCCGGAAGATCAAAGGCACTAGGGGAATTATTCCTCTAAGTGGGGTAGCCGCAAATGAAGACTTCGAAGATGACGAAGACGAAGCAAGAGCAAAAAGATGGGGTAAAAGCAGCCAGTAAACACCAACGGCACAAGGCATACCCTCCACGGTGTCGTGTTGCCCCGGAGACAGAGTAAGCGCGATAATAGTAGAGGTTCGACAAAGACAAAGACTGTAAGCAATGGAAAGTTTTCCCTCTCTCTCTACCTCTATCCCTCTCTTAGGCCTCAAATTAGGACCTTCACTCTGTAGACTAGGAATCTCGGGGACGAGATTCATCTAAGTGGGGTAGATTTGTAACACCCGTGTTTTTGCATCATTTTAAAATTCACTAAAAATTTGAACTTTTTCTAATTACAACTAAAACTTGATTTATTTTCCGCCAAACCGAAACCCTGATTTCGAAAAAACCCTCGCATTTCAAAAAACTTTCACCACCTAGAATATTAGGGTTTGTTGTTTCTTGTCGAGCTTATGGTGACAAAGGATGCAAGGTAAGTTCTAGATTTTATTTATGGAAGAAGTTGCATGAGAATGATTTATGAATCTTTCTGGGAATAGTAAATACCTAAAACCGTGTGCACCAAATACATATGGGATATTTTTATAAGCACAATAAATAATTATTCTCAACAATAAGTCATGGGAATATAAGTGTGCTTGTAACAATATTTATAAAATATATATCACGCATGAAATCATGGGAATTGGGGAAGACAAAGTGTGTGCACCTATATACGTGAATATTTATATAAGTACATTTGATTAAATATTTTCATGAGTAAAACATGGGAATATACATGTACTTGTATAAATATTTATAACCCAAATATATATAGGTGACACCCATGAAATAATAGGGAAAAAGTAGGAGGAAGAAAGGAAAGGAAATAGAATAGAGAAAAGGAAAAGAAAAGAGAAAGGAAATCGAGGAAAGGCCATCGGGCTCATTCTCTTCCTTCCCTCTTTCCGGCCCAGCCAATGGCCTCCTTCTCTCCTCCTCCTTCCCTCCTCATCCTTTCTCTCCCAAACCGAGCAGTCGGCCCATCGCTCACGTGGAAGCCGAGCCCAACTCGAGCCCAACCAGCTCCGGCGAGCCGGCGCATCCCTTCCTCACGCCGACGACCAGGCCCCACCGCGTCGTCTCCCTACCTCCCGACGCGGAGCCGGCGACATGGTGGCCCCGCCCTCCGCACATGAAGACGGGCACACGCCGGGCGCCATTAGCGCCCCGGCTCACCACCGGGCGCCGGACGCGGACACAGGAGCCCAGTCAACTCAAACAGCGCCCGCCAATCGCTTGCCGACTTGGCCGGCGGCAGCCTCGCCATAACAACGCAATGAGCTGGCTCATCGGAGTCGTCACGCGATGCAAACCACGCAGCACAACCGCCTCGCCGAGCCCCAGCGGGCGGTTGGCGGCACGAGCACCAGTCGACGCCAAGCCGCGGCCCGACGGTGACCATCCCGCCGCCATGATCGGGCGGCCGCCCGCCGATGACACGACCCGACGGCGAGCTCGATGAGCACGAACGCGCGACGGCCACAAACCTATCGGACTCGGTGGGTGCCGGGTGTAGGAGGTCGCCGGCCAGGCGAGCCGCTGTCGGAAAATATCACCGGCGAGCCCGGCGGCGGCCTATAAATACCCCCTACCGGCCACCAATCCGCCTCGCCAACCACCTCACAAGCTCCGCGGTGATCCGTAACACCGGTGCTTCCTCCACTTCCATCTCCTCCCCCCCCGCCGCCATAGGATTTCCCCCAATCCAAAGTTTCCTTGCCCGGAAGGGCTTGGAGTGTCGTCGGCGATTTGGTCACCGTCGGGGCAAATTGGTGAGTCACCTAGGTTGCCCACGGCCTCCTCTTCGAGTCCCCTCTTTACTTTTTGCTCGTGCGCTGTAGGGCCGCCCTAGAGCGCCGCCGCCGACCAACGCCGCCCGACTCCGTCGCCGTCGTGGAGGGCGAGACCTCCGCCACCCGACCGCCTCCATCAAGCCCGGGGCGGCGAGGGGAGTCGAACGGTCCACACGCGCGCAGGTTCGGGTGGAAACGACAAGTCCGGCGAGATCCCGGCGCCGCCCCGTGCGATGTTCGGCCGGATGGGAGCAAAGGCGCGTCGTCGCCCGAACGTGGCGCCGTCGCGACGTCGACCAATGACAAGGAGCCACGTCGCCGTTCCGTCCCCACACCGTCACCTGCCGTCAAGGGGAGCACAGCCAATACACGTGGCACCCACGTGGCAGCCACCGTGGCGTCCACTTGGACCCACGTGGCGCCCACGCGCATGGAGACGTTGCTGTGTACACGATGTAAATTACTATGTGCACCCAAGGCTTGTACATAGGGTAATAAAAGTAGACCTTCCGTGTCGAAAAAATTCCCGAGAAAATCAGTAAATTCATTATTTGATTTATAGAATTTTATCATGTAATTAGTTTCAATTTTATTACATGATAAAATTATATTATAATATTACCCTAATGGTTTAATTAGGGATTAATATTATAAATTCCATATCTCATGCAAATGAACTCCGTTTCGCGTGAAACGACTTCCATAATTCATCTAAAATCTAGCTCTATGCATCTAACCCATTGCCACCATAATGTTCTATGTTTGTTTTATATGTCATAGTTCAAGCTAGGGTTTTATCGCCATCGCGATTAGAATCGACGACCCGATTAGAGCTTCCCGTCCGAAGCGAGCTAGGATCGTTCGACGCCGCGTGCCGATCGTAAGAACATCCCAGGCAAGTCCTTACCCCCTTAATCATGACCTTAATATGATGATATAATGATGATGATAATAATAAATCGGATTAGTAAATAGTGGTGTGAGCCTGATAACGTAGCTATGGAGCTAAAGCCGGATGACGTAATCATCCACGTTATCTACGCTCATACGTTGTGATCAAGAGAAACATGAGAATGCCTAATGAACCCTAACCAACAAAAAGAGGTGAGTAGTGGTAGTCCGGTAGAGCCTAAATACCACGTCGGAATCGCCATGCGGGGTTCTGCGGGAGAGATACTCGCCTCCCCTAAGGACCGGTTCATAGACCTTCTACCTAGTATAATATTACGCCACAGCCACACGCCGTTTATGGGGCGGCTTGATTCACACCCCGTTGGGTTGAGGTATAATTGGGATCCAAGGTGGCCGGGAGCAAACAAACGACCTATTGGGAGCGGATGTGGGGAGAGTGGCCCCATGTCCGGTTGGCGTGGATGCTTGAGTGGTCTTCCACGGAAGCGTTTGGGCGCGGTGGCGCAGCTAGAGGCACATATTGATGATTTGAGATTGAGAGTGGTGTTGACGGTATAGGTTGGGTAATTAGGTATTACCAGAAGCCGTGGGTGATTTGGTATCACCATATTGTCTAGGGTGATGCGTCATCTTAGGGTGGCGTGTTGTCCTTCCAACCCCGAGAAGTCGTGGTGAAGATTATACCAATATACCTAGGGTAGCACCCAAGCGGGTACGGATCTCGTTAGGCCTGTCTAAGCCAAGTCGCGGTGGTAAGGGCAGTGTCTATCGTGTGGGGAAATTTGTACACCTCTGCAGAGTTAATTGAATCTATTCGAATAGCCACGTCCTTGGAATGGGCAAGTGCTAGGACGAACATCTATGATTAGATATACATTTTTGATGATGACTAACATGTGGTGTCATGACAAATGGTGATGACATGAGATAAACCGAGAACTAGCGAGAGCGATTTTTAGAGACTCGCTAGGGCCCAAACCCTTAATAATTACAACCCCTGGTTGGGACTTGCTGAGTACCTTTGTACTCACCCCTCTGTTTTTACAGATATCGGCATATCCGAAGGTAAGGTCGCTGTCGAAGTAGGAGACCAACGACGTAGAAGTTTACAAGACGTTGCTTAGGAGAAAGACGTAGAAGTCCAGGAATTCCATCCGCGCTCAAGTTGCCTGTGGAACATGGAGTTGTGCCCAGACGGTCTAGCACTCTAGCAGACCCGTCACAGATAAACCACTGCTTCACAGTTGGCTACTCTGATCCATATAATCCAGAGTGGTGTCTTCAACACCGCTGTAAGTACATCTATCCTATGTCAATATATGCTCGGAACAGTTCATCTATACCTGATTTCCATTACTGTGACTCGGTAACGTATTGGTAGCGTGATCCTGGCGCCAATACGCGAGATTAAAAGTCCCATTAAAAAGTGGGGCGTGAGTGGTGGTATCGAGCTAAGCTTGACCGTATAGGATGGAAAAATGACTGGATTAAATTATTGGCACATACTTCTCAAATTTTACTTATGGATTTCTACTTAGAGACTTGAGCACCAATCCGAATAACCTTGTGTTGCTTACATGTCGATATTATCCGTGATGCAACAGATGGACGGATGGTCATACACAGATGGACTAACCTTTGGGACATTTCCAAAGCTTCTCTGGGAAATTCTCTCACAACTAGGGTACACTCAGAAGCCTCAGTACTACTACCGAGTGACTTATGAGAATGGAATACCCGAATGTGTGATGCAATCGCACATCCCGATGTTTCCACATCGCGAAGGGCCTGATTTTCCTTGAACAAGGAACGAGTTATGGGACACTTGCCGAAGCTTGCATTAAGAGCCCTTCAGGCCTATTGCAAGGAGTACGGAAGCCAACCTATCGACACCCATGTCCAGAAGAAAAGGAGGGTTCACTAGTAAAGACCTGGCAAAACCCAAGACGATCCCTTGTTGCCTCAGTGATTGTGCAAGAGTACCGTGAAGCAAGATCCCACAAGGCACCGTATGTGACAAGTCCTAGTTAAGTAGCAATGTCCTAAGTTAAGCAGCCACAGCCGCATGCTTGTTGTAACTACGAACCTTGTTGCTAGACTTCTAGTAGCAGTACTAGTAGTTGCGAGCCCTATGGTAACCCATGGTTCTAGTCTTAATAGTAGCAAAGTCGCACAATAAGTCGTCATGACAGTCGCAATGTGTGATGTGACCTTATATCATCTATGTAACTGTCTGTGATGTAATATATTGTTGCGCTTGCTCCAATACTCCAAAGCTCAAGTATAGCTAGAGATCACCCAATTGATCAAATTGTTGGTGACATTGCAAGTGGAGTGCAAACAAGAGGAAGGCTAGCGGCTTTTTGTGAACACTTTGCATTTGTGTCACAAGAAGAGCCCGAGAAGGTTGATGATGCTTTGAAGGATGAAGAATGGGTCATTGCAATGCAAGAGGAGCTCAATAACTTTGATAGAAACAAGGTTTAGGAATTGGTAGAGAGACCAAAGAACTACAATGTCATTGGAACCAAATGGGTGTTCAAGAACAAGCAAGATGAAGATGGAATTGTTATGAGAAACAAAGCAAGACTAGTTGCACAAGGTTACACTCAAGTAGAGGGTCTTGATTTTGGTGAAACATATGCTCCGGTTGCAAGATTAGAAGCAATTAGAATTCTATTGGCCTATGCATGTGCCCACAACATCAAGCTCTATCAAATGGATGTCAAAAGTGCTTTTCTCAATGGATTCATCAATGAGCTAGTGTATGTTGAACAACCTCCCGGTTTTGAAGATTATCATCATCCCAACCATGTGTACAAGCTAAACAAGGCACTCTATGGGTTGAAGCAAACACCTAGAGCATGGTATGAGAGGTTGAGAGACTTTCTACTCAAGAAGGGATTCAAGATGGGCAAAGTTGACACTACTCTCTTCACCAAGAAGATTGTAAAGGATTTGTTTGTCATGCAAATATATGTTGATGATATCATATTTGGCTCAACAAATCAAGAATATTGTGAAGAGTTTGCAAAGGTAATGGCAAAAAAGTTTGAGATGTCTATGCTTGGAGAGCTCACATATTTCCTTGGTCTTCAAATCAAGCAAATAAAGAATGGGACATTCATTAGCCAAGGCAAATACATTAGAGACATGATCAAGAAGTTTGGCATGCAAGATGCAAAGGGCATCAATACACCAATGGGTACCAATGGATCATTGGACAATGATGAAAGTGGCAATATGGTTGATCAAAGGTACTATAGGTCATTGATTGGAAGCTTACTCTATGTGACCGCTTCTAGGCCTGATGTGATGTTTAGTGTTGGCAAGTGTGCAAGATTTCAATCCTCACCTAGAGAGAGTCATCTCACCGCATCAAAGAGAATATTGATGTATTTGAAGCACACTCAAAATGTTGGGCTATGGTATCCCAAGGGGTCAAATTTTGAGCTTATTGGATATTCGGACTCCGACTATGGGGATGTAAGGTGGATAGAAGAAGCACAAGTGGCACTTGTCAATTCCTTGAAAGATCTCTAGTATCATGGTCATCAAATAAGCAAACCGGTGTGACACTTTCAACCACCGAGACCGAATACATTAGTGCCGGTAGTTGTTGTGCACAATTGCTATGGATGAGATCAACATTGAAGGATTATGGTTTTGATTTCCATCGTGTGCCTTTATATTGTGACAATGAGAGTGCTTGCAAGATGACACAAAAAACCGGTCCAACATACAAGAACCAAGCACATTGACATAAGGCATCACTTCATAAGAGATCATCAACAAAAGGGTGACATTGCTATCCATCCTATTGGCACCGAAGATCAACTAGCCGACATCTTTACAAAGCCACTAGATGAGAAGAGGTTTTGTAAGCTAAGAAATGAGTTGAACATCCTTGACTTCTCCAATATGAGTTGAATGCACCCCACTACCATGACATGCCCCTCTATCAAGCAAAGCAAAGGTGAAATTGTTTGACATGGCATTCATGATATCTAAAGACTTGTTAGAACATATAGACATACAACTTGTGCCTTAGGAAGCATTCATGGAAAATAAAAGGATTTCAATGTATGTATGCCATCACTATTGCTATTTATGCTTGTTTGATCTAGTGATGACATATGACATGTTTATGGGCTTGCAATCTCAAGTGTTGAATTTGGTTATCTTTTCACACATATACTTCAACATAGGCAAGATAACCCTTACCATGAGGTGTGAAGAAGCTTGTCTTTGGTTCAAACCGAAATATATGTTTGACAAGTGATCCAAATTTGACCAAATTTGAGCACTATTCTTTCCTCCATACACAACATGGTCATACCTTTTGTACAAATTGTTGACAAAGGGGGAGAGATTAGTGCATGGAAGGTTTTGAAAATTTTAAAAAAATTCCACATGTTTTTGGAGAAATCTTTCAAGTGGATCACACAAGTAGGGGGAGCAAGCTCATAGACAATTTGTTGCATTTGTTTGTGCACTAACATATGACTTGCTCATTGCACATGTATTTAAATTCCATATATACATGCTTGTGTGGTGTATGCTAGTTCAATGTTTTACAAGTGGTTTACAAGTGGTTGAATGACTAGCATGCATAGGAGATAGCTAGATTTTCAAAATTCCGCTCTTAATTCAAGTACCTTGCTTATAATGTGATCTCACGTGGTAATTTGAGTTTTGATTAAAATCTAGTTACCTTGATGCTTGTATGGTGAAAATGGCGCAACTCCGATTGATATCACGCTTCAAAGGTCCATTTCTTTCACCTTAAGCATCACTTTGGTAACATAGCTCACCCTCAATTTCAATATTCATACATGTATGCAATGCTTCGTTCCAAACTCGTGGCATACATGTAGGGGGAGCTTATGCTACCAAAAACCGAACTATGATGATTGTCCAATCCTATGATTGTAAGCAAATTGCTTGGACAAACATGATATGTTCAAAAACATTAATCATAAAACCTTTATGCGGGTTGTCACCAATTACCAAAAAGGGGAGATTGAAGATCTCTAGTTTGGTTTTGGATAATTAGTGACACCTAAGGACTAATCTCTCGATGCTAAGTGTTTGACTAGATTAGAGATTGGTCGTGTTTTAGTAGGTGCATGGTGATCATGGAGGATGGATCGAGGTGATCCAAAAGATGATCAAGCATGCAACTTCGGTGGAGTTTCGAGATCAATTGAGCCCAAGGCAAAGGTATAACCATAGGGCTTTTGATTTCACACCCAAGACACCATAGAGGGTGTGGGTGATTATAGGATCGATAAGCCGTACTATAAAGAGGGGAAAACTTTCGTACATATCGATCCTCATGTGCCTTTAGGTTCAAGTCTCATATGCATGCATTCTAACCTAAAGTGCTAACTCAATCCGGCCGGGGTCAAGTCACTTTGTTCGGGGTTGTCGGTTGTGACCGGACCCACCGACCGGACTCACCGGGTGAGTCCTGGCCGGGCATCCGGCCAGCCGCGGCAACCGTGGGTTTCCCCCAACGGCCACATTTTTCGTGGTGAGGGGTATTTATACCCCCTTGGCTGCCCATTGCTCTCTCTCTTGGTCATTTGAATCATTCCTAACACCCTAGAGCTGAGCAACAAGTCCTCCACTCTCTCATTCTTGCTTGTGAGCTTCATTCTTGAGAGAAGTGGTGATCCAAAGTGCATTGCATCGAGTTCTTGCATCTAGAGGAACTTGGGGATCGTTGTGAGATAGTTGGTTTCCTTTTTGCTCTTGGAGACACCGCTCCTAGCCGGCTTGGTGAAGTGGTGGAGGCGTTGGCAAGAGAAGGTGATTGTTCTTGGCCACCTCCGGTTGATTTGTGAGAGGATTACGCACTCCTCGTCGGGAAGACAAAGTGCAAGGAATACATTGCTCGTGTCTTGGGTACCACACTTGTTGAGTGGTGTGTTGAGGCTAGCAAGGGCACCGCCTAGCTCAAACACCATCCTTGTGTTGGTCGGCACAACCGGAGAGTAACTTGTCGGTGTACAAGCGAACTCCGGGTCAACACATCGACGTGTCTCTTGTCTTGGTGATTGGTTCATCGTCTATTGTGTTGATTGGCTCATCCTCTTCCCTGATTGGTTCATAGCCTCTACAAGTCGGTATAACAAGCACTCTCACTTGCAATTACATTCCTAGTTTATATTGTGTAGAGAGCTAGCCTTGCTTTGTGTAGTTGCTCTTGCTAGAATAAGGATCATATTAGGATTGCCCATTAGCTAGAATAGTGACATAGACTTTGTGTGGACTAGAGATCATAGAAATATTTAGTCTTGTCACTAGAAGGCTTGCTTGACCATTAGAGCTAGTGCAAACCGCTTTACGCCGTGTTTTATACTAATCGGTTTGTTTAGTTGAGTTTGTAGAAAAATTTTATAGGCTATTCACCCCCCTCTAGCCATCTAGGACCTTACACCGCGGTGGTCAAATCCTTCTGTGACACCGTCAGCTCGTCCTGAGCGCACTGTGAGGCATTGTTTACACCTCACCGTGCACTGTGACAACCACCCCCGTTACCACCCCCATTGTAACGTCACCTCATGTGGCCATCCTGGGAGGTCTCGGGGAGGAACTGTGGCCACGACGCCACCCCTCGGGCGAGTACAGCGACAGTCCCGGGTCAACATCAGCGTACCTCTCGGACACACGTTGCCACCCCCTCGAGGCATCCACCCTCGGAAAAGCGGGGACCTCGGATGACAAGTAGCCCCTCGGCATGAATCATTGCCGATCCACGTCGCCCGGGAGGACACCTGTAACAACCCCGAAATTTACCAAACACCAAAAATCACAACCAACAAAATTTTTTTGAAAACAAACCCATGTTTGGTGTGTGACATGCTAGGAAGACAACTTGTAGTTGCACAAGTAGACCCTAGCTAGCATGTGTGAGCATATGCACTCTAATCAACTTGTGATTTGGCTCTTTTTGATTTTATGTGATGAATTAAAATCAACAACCTCTTCTAAATAAATCGATCTTGTGTGTGTTGCCAACCCTTGGACATGGCTAAGCCAAAACCCTAATGACCTCTAATGGACTCCACTAAGGGCATATATATGTTGGCAACACATGTATATGCACATAGGAGCCCAAGGTTTAGCATAGAATGGAATTAAGGATTAGAAGAAAATTAGAAAAGGTTTTAGAAGAGGAAGAACTGAGCAAGCCATTTTCGCCTAACAGCCCACCCGCCCAAACCAGTAGACGGCCGGATGCCGAACTAGCCCAACTTCGCCGCCTCCTTTACTCCACCACGAAAGCGGGCCCGAAGGCCCAAGCCGCCCACCGGCCCGGTCCGCTCACCTTCACCGCGACAAGGAAACCGAGCCGACCCTTGCGGTTTTCACGGGCGCGTGTGTCGGTTCTTGCGAGCATGGTGCGCATGGTGGTGTGGACCCGACGTGGTCACACAAAGATGGCACATGCGCTGGCACTGTACACACGGACGTGGCCAAGAGGGGATGTTCCTGACCTGGGGTTGACCGACGAGGACGTCGGTCTCCTAAGGGAGTGAGTATGTGACACCCCGACCTAGGGCTTAATAAGGTTGATAGAATACTCATACTAACAAGTTGCAACTTCTTTTCCGGAAGCCTAAATCGATAAAAACTTCAAAGTTAAGCGTGCTTGGCTTGGAGCGATGGGTGACCGACCGGGAAGTCTTTCCTGGGTGCGCATGAGTGAGGACAAAGTGCGCAGAGAAGACTAGTGTTGGTCTGTGAGGGCAGTCTTGATCCTTAGAGAGCCGTCAGATGTAAGCGGGCCCGGCCTCAAGGAGGCGGGACGTTACAAATGGTATCAAGAGCCAGGTTTGACCGTAGGATGAGACCCCTAGGTTTGGACAATAGCCTTAGGATTGAACTTGCATGGTCGGTAATATAACCGATGAAAGCAAGGTATCAACCATGCATCTTCTTATGCATGGCTTACCCCTCTGTTTGGTAATACTGCTAATTCCGCATCTCTATATGTGTGGATTATATATCTGGTCGGATACTTTTATAACGCCGCATCTCTACATGCGGGGTTTATCTCCTTGACCGGATACGATGCATCGCCTTGCATCTTTATATGCATGGTTTACCTCGATGTCTGCTAATGACACTAATCCTACATCTCTATATGCATGGATTATCTCTCTAGCCTGAAACATCTTACCCATATGCCCGCTAGTCCTGCATCTCGGTATGCACGGATCATCCCTCTGGCCTGGGACATCACTATTCATGCATATTTATATGCATGGATTACCCCACCAGCCAAACACATCGTTGATCTCGCATTTCTATATGCATGGACTGCACTTCTACCTAGACATATCAACAATTTCTCACCTTTATATGCATAGCTTATCCATCCTGCTGACTCCTAACTCAAGCTAAATGGACTAATGCAGATGGCTGAGCCTGAGACCATCGTCAACCTGCCCCTGGATGGGCGAGTCTACGGGGGTTTCGCGTACCTTCTTCGTGAAGCACTCGGAGAGCTGGGCATCTCTGCGGAACGCATCGAGTATGTGTATCGCAGAGAGCCTGCACCACATGGACGTTCCAGAGACTACGTCACGGTCCATCTCACCGTGCCTGCAAGTGAGACTGTACCAGAGTTCCATGGCTTCTCCGAGCTGGAGGTGAACAACAGCGTCTTCATGGGAGTACAAAGGCGTGTCTCGGGTTGCGCCGCAACTTGATGAGAGATGCCCGCCATCCGTTCGGGGAAGGCCGCTTTACGCCTGCCCCCTATCGCGCCGGATCACTCCAAGCCACCCGTTCCACGATTGCCGCCGCGGATCATGCTCCCTTCACCGGCGAGATCCTTGTCTCACCACCTGCGGGTTGTGCCTCCCGCACGGGACGGATACATCTGGGCGTGGAGCAACAGAGCCGTCACTACCTCAACATGCTGCTTCAGGTGGATGAACTCCTTCTCAATGAAGAAGATGAGAAGAAGGTTCTCAGAAGCACCTTGCGCTACTTCCAGCGTGATGCCGATCATGTGAAGCATAGCCTTCTCGATCGCATCGGCAAGCAGGATGCTAAGATTGCCACCCTGAAGAATCAAGCCAGTGAAAATCAACTCAAGGAAGAGCACTTCAACTACGTAATCGGAGAGCCGGAAAGGCGCCTAGAGGACAAGATAAGGGAGCTAGACAGCATAAGGCGGACGACAAGATGGTATCGGACGCCACAAGCAAGTGCGGGAGAACAGTGTGCAATCGGTTGACCCAAAGAATCGAACAAGCGTGCTTCCAAGCCGCAGTACAACCGGTGTCATCTCGATACAATCCCTGAAGATGACGGAGTGTATGAGAGACAAGAGCTTCAGAACCCTAGATGCCTGGAAGAAGTCCGACCAGAAACGTGTCACGGAGATTGAGAGGCTGCAAGACCAGATCCCAAGAGAGACTCGTAAGAAGCCCCGCATGGAGAGCTTCGACATCGAGCCTACCCGCCTCAACCTCGATGCCTGCCCTGAGGATGAGCTTCCTACTCCCAGGGACACCGAGGATCTCCTAGCTGCACGTGCCTACGTTGCACGAATCCACAAGACACCTGCACAGCTAGAGGCCGAGGATGAGCAGCCCATCTCTTCAGCCGAGAGTGGCATTTAGGCTCTCAGTCGATGCAAGTAATGAGTAGAAGTAGCAAGTAGTTGTTGCAGAGCCCTGCGCGGCTAAGTGACATGACTCACTACTAAAGTAGAGTAGAATGTCCCTCTTTTGGAGCCTACCTGCGAGTAGTGCGTTTCCCGCGAGTCTTTAAGTGTAGCTGCTAAAGACATCGCCGTGTAATAAATCATGTAATGAATGTTTGGATCTTTATGCATTTTATCGGATCTTTATGCTTCTTTGTTGAGTGTATGTTTAGCATAAAAGTTTTCAATTGTTTAATGATAAATCTATGCACTAGCTATAACCCCTGTACCCCTTGTCCCATGCAGAAAGATGTCAGACCAACTTCCTGAGCACTCAAAACCCCGTGCACCTTCCCTACCACAAACCATGGACGGGTCCATACCTGCCCAAAGCATCAACAAGTTGCTAGAAAGCCAAACTCGACTTCTACAAGCTCTAGTGAAGGACTTACATGATGGAGGCTTATCCAAGGGACCTTCCCTCCAAACACAGAGCCCCCAAGAGCCAGAGCTAGAGATCCTCGAAGAGCTTCCCACATTTGATGGTGCTGAGAACAACCCTGGTGCTCCTACCCCACCAGTCGTTAAAGGACCCTTATCCAACGAGGGACTCCTCAAGGTGTGTCACCACCAAACCCAGCGCTTGGAAAAGCTATCAGAAGATCTACAGCACTGCACCAAGGGACTACGCAATGACCCTGAACCAATGCCAGATATCATCGTTGAGCTGAAGCTCCCCACCTTTGACAGTGATGGCAATGACCCCTTAGCCGCCCTAGACCGGTTGTGTGATACTAAAGAGAAGTTGGACACGATTGCACTCTCGTGTGAAACATGTGTCATGGTCGCAAATTTAACAACTCACGAGCACCTTTGCCGAATCCGGTGGGGCGGCTTCCGCGGATATCACATCAACCCCAACCACATACCCCGGGAGAGTTTATTGAGGAATTTCGTGAATGTTTCATTCCGTGCTGCATTGAAGATCAAGCAAGGAGAATTCTTTAATCTCAAGCAAGGAACCGGCAAAGATCCGTCTGTTGATCGTTTCATCCGCTTGATGCGGTATGTGCCATCCAAGTGCATTCCCTCTGAGAAGCACAAGATGTGCTACCTCCGCAAGGGTTTGAACGCCCAACACAAGTTGGCCCCGGTGGATGGCGGTTGTCACACTCTGAAGGAGATGATTAGTCTAGCCACGGGAAGTGAGGGAACAGCTCCCGGACGACGAAGTCATCAAGCGTAAGAAGCGGCGGTCCCGAGTACACTTTCCCCACCGGTACCTCGGAGGCCACGTGGGAACGTGCCTCGCCTTCCACTCACGATCCGCTCGAGAGCTAATCGTGTCTTGCACCGTCAAAATGGTACCTACACCAACAAAGAACCCCCGCACAACTCAAACCCCCCAAGACAGAAAGGCCGCCACGCCTACTACTACGGTGGCGCGCCCTTCAAATGCTACAATTGTGGCCAACATGGTCACCGTGCCTCCAGTGCCCGAGAGAAGGACCTCATTATCCCCCTCAAAGCACCCCTACCCGAGTTACCCAACTAAAATCCCTAGCACGTGGAAGAATGCTACACCCACTCTCTTCTCGGTAGCACACCCAATACTTGCTACGGATGTGGCCAGCCAGACCACCGCGTCTCCAAGTGCCCAAGGAAGAACCCCACCTCACCTGATCGAACCCTCGCCGATAGCGAACCCAATGATTGCTACGTGTGTGATCAGCCGGGCCACAAGGCTTACCAGTGCCCGAAAAAGGTGACCGCTGCATGTAGGGAGATCTTCAATTGTTTCAGATGCGGGCAACCAGGTCACAAAGCTTTCAACTGTCCTGAAAGAGAAACTGATGATCCAACTCAGGGGGCTACTTCCTCTAGTACCTCTGAATCTACCGACGGAAATCTCCACCACATCCCTGCAATGAATGCCCCGACCATGGATAACGGTATGTTTTTATGCATACAGTTTCTAATCCTACTAGCTTGTAAGATTTTGGTATTGCATTTTCTATGCCTATTTTACTAAGCTTTCTTTAAATCCTAATCTACCTAGTGACCACATCAAAACAACCCATGGACCCCATCTACCTGAGTAAAATATTCTATGACCTAGGTGTGTAGGGTGTGAGAGTCCCGACCTTTGGACATAGTCTTTTAGCCACTCCCACTTCGCTACCTTCTAAGGGTCTAGATGTTTTTCTCTAGATTGGGAAAGACCCCTTTTCAATTAAGCATGTGGTCCAAGGTAGTACTAGCTAAAGCAAGAAGACGTCTACGTCAAGCAACTTGGATGCCGAGAAGACGATGAAAGCCATAGTGACTATAGCTTCCCGATGTTTCCCCGCAAAGCCAACAAGAATGTTGCACCCCGGGAGAAAGAACCAGTTGAAGCCAACCGTCAGTCGAAGACCTCCGAGTTGGAGTGGTACGCCACGCCTTGAATCTCGGGGACGAGATTCCTGTAAGGGGGGGAGTCTGTAACAACCCTGAAATTTACCAAACACCAAAAATCACAACCAACAAAATTTTTTTGAAAACAAACCCATGTTTGGTGTGTGACATGCTAGGAAGACAACTTGTAGTTGCACAAGTAGACCCTAGCTAGCATGTGTGAGCATATGCACTCTAATCAACTTGTGATTTGGCTCTTTTTGATTTTATGTGATGAATTAAAATCAACAACCTCTTCTAAATAAATCGATCTTGTGTGTGTAGCCAACCCTTGGACATGGCTAAGCCAAAACCCTAATGACCTCTAGTGGACTCCACTAAGGGCATATATATGTTGGCAACACATGTATATGCACATAGGAGCCCATGGTTTAGTTTAGAATGGAATTAGAAAAATAGAAAAGGGAATAGGAAGGAAGGAAATGGCATAAGCCATTTTGGCCCAGCGCCGCCGCCCCCAACAAGGCCGAGGGCCCGGCTAGCAAACCAAGCGAGCACCAAACCTACCGGAGGCTGCCGCCGCCGCCGTCGCCACCGATCCGCGAGCCGCACCGAGGAGTGAACCCGAGCACGCCCTTCGTCGCCGCCTCGCCGCTGCGACGCCGAGCCACGAGCAGGAGCTGGCGTTGCCGCCGCCACCGGGCCGCAAACTCGCCCGAGAGAAGCGCCACTCGCCGTTGTCGCCACCGGAGCGTCGCGAGCGAGCCGGAGGACGCCGTCATCGCGAGTCGGAGGCTTAGACGAGCACCGCAGCCGCCGTCATCACCTTGCCACCGACCGCCGCTTTGAGACAAGGTGAGCACGCCATCCATGCCCGCGCTCACCCTTGCCTCGCCGTCGCGTTCCCACTCCACGGGGACGCAAGGCCGCCGTCGGGCCGATGAACCCCGCGCCGCACAATCGTAGGTAGTTATAGGAAGCAAAGGCCCGGCTTTGCCGAGCTCATGACTCGAACGCCGATGTCGGAGTGCACGCTGCCATGGCCACGGCCACCCATGGTGGCGCCATGTTCCGCCGATCCGCAAAGAAACCGACCCGCCCGGACCACCCTCATCTTGTTCGCCTCTGCGGCGCGAGTAGAAAAGCCCCCGCCAAATAACTTGCTTGGGTCCCAAAACCGCCTAGTCGCCGGATCTCGCCGGCGGCCATGTTCCATGTCACCGCCGTGCCGCCACTAAGTTCGTCGCCGCTAGGGGCCAAAGCTTGACCTTGGACACATCGCCGACGCCAAGGCAAGAGAGCGCATGAAGGGCGACCCAAACGCCGCCAACCCGGCGATGGCGCTTCGAACGCGCGCATGTCGCCGCCGCGGCCGTCGAGCTTCGCCATGGCTAGGGGCACCACCATCGCACCACGCCGCCGTGGCGACTCCGGCCGCCACACGCCGAGGGCGTGCCGTGGAGCTCCACTTAGACCCGCCAAGCTTAGCCACCCCCTTGGATCGAAGAGAAGGCCCCGCCTTGCCTTGTGACCGCGTGAGCTTGCCCTTCTTGGAGTGCCTCCGGCGCACTCGCCACGACCCCGTCTTTGCTGCCATGGCGCGGCCACCATCATTGCCTCCGGCTACCCTCGCACCTCGGGATCGAGTCGTCGAAGCCGCCTTGAGTCCACAAAACCGGGTTAGCTAGATAGATGGGCGAAAGGACCCTGTCTTACTTGACCCTCTCTTGCCGACGCGGACACGCCATGCCACCGTCGTGGCACGGCCGTCATCACCATCTTAAGCTACCTCACAGCGTTAGGCCTAGCCTTGCAGACTCGCCCGGAGCCTAGGAACCTAGCCAGCAGGATGGTTGGGCGGAAGGACTCCGATCCCACCTGGCCCCTTGTTGCCAACGCAAACGCGCCATGGGCGCCGCCAAGCCGCGCGCGCGTTCTGATGCTCCCGACCACCGAGAGGCACTAGGGCTAGCTGATGAGCCTCGCCGTCATCCTACACACCTAGCCGACTAGTTCGTTAGGCAAAAAGCCCCCCTCCTGGATCGAGATTGAGTGACCCATGGCCGCCGGAGCGCCGCCTTGTGCCGCCGCCACGCGCGCACACCGCCGTGGCATATGGTCGACAGCGCTGCCATCCTTGCCTTGTGTCCGACTTCAATCGAAGAAAAGCAGAGCCCTTTCCTTCGATAGCGGACGACCCCTTCTTACGCCGTCCACCGGCGCAAAGCCGTCTTTGTGTCGTCGCCCGTCGTGGAGTGCCATACCATACCCGCCACCCTAGCACCTTTACTAGCACTAGAGACACTAGTAGGAGCCTAAACCCGCGCCTGAGCCGCGGTTGTTTCACCGGAGTCGCTCACGGGCGACTAAGCCGTTTAGCGCCGCCCGGTCGCGTCGAATCGATGCACCGGAGCGCCGGAGCCACCACCCTAGCCTCGCCAAAGACAAATGCCCCACCTTCCCGGAGCCCTAGGAGTCCTTAGCTTCCTGGCCGAACTGCCCTATCGCGCTGGCACGCGAGCTCGCTGTTGACACCTGTTATAGCATAATATTATAAGTTAAATAACATGAATTAAGGCCTCAAGTCAAAGACCAAACATAAGTCTAGGGGTTTAACTAACATAATTCCACGAGTTTTGGTATTCTGTGACTTTCCAGGGACTTGATAGATAATTGTAGAGAATAATGGAGAAAGTTCCTGAATATCCAAGGCATATGAAGACCAGACTTAACCGAGAAGCAACTCAACCCGAAAAGTGAACTAAAACATTCTAGAAGATACCGAGAGGACACTAGAAAAAGACGGGATGCCAAGGTGGCACTCCACCCCTAGCGGCGCCAAGTGCCAACTAGGCCGGCCGCCGTGTGGGGTCACCCCCGTCGACCTCCCCTTTCTAGGTCGGTTTACTACCGACATTGAGGTTGTTTCTACACCGTTGCTGAAGGTCGGTTTGATCCAAGGGTTGATGTTCATCGCCAAGTACTATATAAGAAGACCAGCTGACCCTGAGGCTCATAACAATTTCATTATCATACTCAATCATCAACTCATACCCATCTAGTCCAGCCAAGTCTAGACCTAAGCCCTAGTTCATACTAGAAGTAATTAGCTACATAGCGAGTTCTAGTTGAAGATCAAGTTCATCTTGAGTTCCTGATTAGTCAAGAAGTAGCAAGGATCATCGTTCTTGAGACTTCTCTCTTGTATTCGATCTGTAAGTACTCTTATATCTAGAATACAATTGTTATGGCTTTGATCTTTATAATTATTATATTCTTATTGATATGTGTTTATGCTTGCTATGATTATATATTTAGTTTAGTAAGATTGCTTTATATTTTGTGCATGGAATTGTGTAGCATCCATATAGATGATCACTATGTGGGTGATAAGCAATGTGTAAACGTGGTGTTTATACAACGTTTATCTGCAATTGCACCCTACATTCTGGGCCGTGTGGTAGATCGCGGGAGTGACAGCCCTGTTGAGTCCTTTGGAATCCACCCTCCGAATGTAGGACACGTCGAGCTTATAATTACGGTGATGAACAAGTTTCGTCCTTGCTTGTCATTGGTAATGCTTGCCATGTGTAGAAGTAATCCAACCTTGCCATGATAGCTAGATGTATTGCACTAATTGTAGTATTCATTGACATATATGATTAGGAGTATCTTAGGAATATTCATTCTATTCTATTTTATAACATGTTAATAGCTCGTATGATACTAGTGGCATATGATGATCTTAGACTTGGGTATTTATCATTTATATTATTATCTTTATCCTGTGACTTATCCTGTTGAGTTATGTTAGATGCATATGGCTACTCTGCATTACACTACTGTAAAGTGGATGATCCCATAACTAAATCACAATATAAATCATTAGACAACCTTTTCTCTCTACCTTTCCATAAACTCCCTTCCCTGTGGTAAAATATAAATACGATACCGGATTACTCCCCGGTGAAGTGCTACAATTGGTATTTCTATCTCGTGGCGCTTGCGAGATATCATGTTCATTCTTTTATCAAGGCCAATCAAGAATACCATGCCCCGCATTTCTTTAAGCGTTATTGCTAGGGTGACAGACTAGTGTATAGGTAATGCCTAGAAATGAGTGGTATACGTTGAGTACATATCCTGGTGAGATTAACTCCACTATGGATAATGATGCTAAGTTTACATCCCACTACTAACACCGCCTAACTCCGCTTTGTTGGATCATGAGGTTAATCCCATATCCAAGCTAACATGATTAGATAGATATTCCATATATATTTCTCTCGCCTTCCTAATGAGGATCGTGTTAGAAATATCAACACTCGCCGCCGGCCAGCATGCCACCGCGGGAGCAGAGCAGAGGGGGATTGGGGAAAAGAAGGAAGAAGCACCCCGTCCATGCGCCTAGTCCACCATGAGCCGGGAGGAGCAGAAGGAGGGTGGACGAGGTCCACCGTAGACCAAGGTGCGGTCTATATACCAACAGGTACGAGTCCACCTTGGACCGCACCCACGAGCCCCGGCCCGAGACAAAGGCCCCATACGAGCCCACGACCGCCACGTGGCACGCACCGCCCGGACACGTGTCCGGGCCGGGCGCCCAACCCGCCCATATCTAGCCCCCCGATCCGCCCATCTAAGCCCGGTCGGGGGCCTAGTCGGACCGCTGGCCCGGTCAACGGTTGACCGCCCCACCGTCGCTGACTAAAGCCGTGGGACCCACTTGTCGGCCGCCGTGGCCACCGGACCCGCACGTCGGCATGACGTCGGCCCGTCTGCGTCGCCAGTGGCGTCACCACCGCCCCCGCCTGTCGCCTACAAAGCGGCCGGGGAGCGAATCGCATGGCGCCACGTGTCAGTCCCTAGTTAATCCAGCCTGTTACCATTTTCAGAATATGTGTAGACCTTAGGAAATTCGTAGAATATTCATACAAACTCGGAAAATTAAGAACCAAGAGTCCAAATTCTTCTAAAATCTTGCTCTACATCATAGGCTTATCCATGAGTGCTTTGGAGTTTTTAAATTTCGATTTGCTTCTTTGAGAATGTCTATAGGAGTCGCTTGTCGCGACTCTACGTTACGTTTCAGTCCCCAAGGAGGAGCTACGCGAGGAGGAAGACTCAGAGTCAGAGGAGGACCTGTCAGACGATCATTGAGGTGCTAATTTCCCACCCACCTCGTAGATCCTATTACGCATGCCATGATAGATTGCTAGCGCTTTACTTTATGTTGCAATGCTATGTGCTAGGATTGCATGAGTAGAATGCTTGTGAAGCCTTTACCTTGTCGCAACCTGTAGGATCTGATGGAAGCCTAGAGGGGGGGTGAATAGGCTGACCCCCAAAAATCGACCAGTTAAAACTTAAGCACGTCAAGTCGGAGGCGCGGCACTTCGCGTGTAGGCACGGCGCCGCCGCGAAACCCGACGCATCCTCCAAAACCGAGGCACGACCGCCGGGTCACCGCGGTCACCTAAGGTGACTCTAAGGTGAATCGAGAGCCGAGTGAGTGAAGCTTGTGATTCACCCAAGTTCCTCGCACACAAATACTTCACGTAAATATAGTCCAAGGTGACGAAAACTTTGCAACAAAGTAGATCGGGTCGAAGCCCTATCTCACAAGACAAAATGTGCAAGAAAGTAAAGAACACAAGTGACACAAGGATTTGACCCGTGGTTCACCGTCGCCACACAAAGTCGGGCTACGTCCCACGTTGTTGAGGTTGCCACACAAGGCTTAGCTTGCCTACCGGCTTGCTTTTTCCCTCGTTCACAAGTCTAGGGAGTTAACCCTAGAGATGTGGGGTAATGTATTGCTTTTTTTGTGTGAGGTTACAAACCTCCCAAGGCCGCCACACGAAGGGGGCAAGCTCAAGGGCGACGCCTAGCCGTCTAGGAGCAAGCTCCAAGAGTAAAGAACCCTAGGGTTCCGACCAAACGTGAACCAAATACTCTTTTGAGTGGGGAAAGTAGTAGATCCGGTCTCCAATCGAAGTTTGCTGCCTTTTCCCTCAAGAATCCCTGGTGGGAAGTGAGAGATTGAGTGGGGAGCTCAAGCAACTTCAATGGAGGTGAGAGAGAGAGAGCAAAAGGTGTGTTTCTGGCTGTCTGTCGCGAGGAGGAAGAAGAGTGAGCCAGGTGACCGTTGTGGGAGGGGTAGAATAGGTATTTATACCCCACGGGCCCAACGGTAGGATTTAACCGTGGCACCGCCAAGATCGACACGCGCATCGCCGTGCATCGCCAAGATGCCGCATTCAATGCGCCGCACTGCCGACCAGGCGACAAAGAAAAGGTGAGATTCATGTATAGAAGCCGGGCCGGTCGGGCTTGGAGTTGTGTTTTGTGTCGATTTGATGTTTAGAGCACTTGGTCCACAGTGTACCGAATCCTAGCATCCCTCTTGATAGTACGGCATTTCCTAAACTCAAGATTCAAAATATAAAATAATTTAAATGCCTTGATCCGGAAACACCACCATCTAGCTCATTTGGTGCCTTTGGACCTGTACATCAACTCCATATTTTATTCCCTGCATGTCATCTTCGTAAATCTTATTAGTTCCCTAATTCGGTGGTCATCAACGCCAAAACCCACTTAGAGTTTGATTGCACTTACAATCTTCCCCTTTTTGGTGATTGATGACAACCAAATTAGAGCTTACATAAGATGTAAAGTCAAACTTAGATTTCGAAGACCAAGGATGTAGGAACCTCCCCCTAAATATGTGAATGAGTTTTGAATTCTCATTGTTGACCTAAGAAGTCAGTTTCACATATTTAGATGTAGTGAGGCCTCCCCCTAAATGTGTAAGTGAGATTTGAATTCTCAATTTTTGACATGAAAGTCAAGTCACACATTTAGAAAGAGTGCAAGGCCTCCCCCTACATCCATGGTTACTTGTGGGTGCTCAAAGAAAGTGTCACAAATAAATATCCGTGATGCGTATGACATAAGAAACTGATCAGAGCACTAGGGGTTGTCATGCCCGCGATGTGATGTGCGTGGCAATCGCCCGAGACAGTGGCTCTTTGCACGCCCTATCGGCCACGTATAGAACAACATCCATAGCATTCAAGATATGTAATATGGAAATAAACTTGCAGCCAGATTATCTAACAAGAGTTTAAACATCCAACGACCAAATCTGAGAAATAACAAGTCATAGGTGGCATTATTACACAAAATAGAGTTTCTCTCGAACTCACACCTAACAAGCTACTCTCAAAGAATTTAAACTCACGAAACACGCACAAGCCGCAACATCATCGAACATCCGTATGCCGAAAAGTTTGACCCCCCTCATTTCTTCTAATTTTTTCCCCCTTTGGCGTCAAGCACCAAAAAGATCATAGAAAAGAGAAGAAAAGAAGCGGAGTCACTCCTCACTGGAATCATCCTGATGACTGGAAGCGGTATCCTCCTCCTCTGAGATAGCTGCACTGGGCTGCGTGGAGTGACGAGTGGAGCGTCGAGCTGGAGCCTGCTGTGAGAACGAGCCAAGCAAGTCTGAGAGATCCTGGTCTGAGCTGCTAGTGGCTGACAACTCTGGGAGGTCGTACTGAGGTGGTCTAGGGATAGAAGGAGGAACTAGGAGTCCTTGCTTCTCCCTAACACTCTTGAAAGCCTGCCTCACCTCCCTACGCATCTCATAGGTCTGCTGAGACGCCTATGAGCAGTGCCCAAAGATGGCCTTGATCCACTTCTTCAGCTTTGATCTAGAGCCACTGTGCCTCCTGGGCCTAGAGCTGGAGGGCTGCTCCAAGTCCTCTCTACCAGCTGAGGTGCCTCCTGCAGTGGATCTGCCACTGGTCTTTCCTCCCTCCAAGCCATGGGTCTTCTCAATGTTGTAGATTGTATGGAAACAGTCCTTGGGATAGATCTTCCCAGTGACCCTCTCTATCACAAACATGAGGTAGGGGGCATACGGCAGATTCCTCCTAGCATCATCCATAGCATTGGCCAACTGCCTCCAAATGAACCTTCCCACATTGAAGGTCTCATCATTCCTGAAGTGGGCAAGAAGGTTCCTAGCATAGCCATTAATATCTGAGGCTGCCCCATCCTTGGGATCTATAGTGCACCTGCAGAGATTGTTCATCACATAGAAGAAATCTTTCAAGCCCTTTCTCTTGCCATCAGCATCTCTTGGCTTGGCCCAGCAGTTCTTGATCACTTTGATCTCCACAGGATCAATCTCATGGATATCAGTACACTGCCTGTGATCAGCCCCAAACCCAAGGATCTGACAGAAAGTCACAAAGTCAACTCTGCAGTGCCTCTTGTCAGTCATCCAGTGGATGGTGTCTGACTGCCTATCCCATCTGCGGTAGGTGGCATGGAACTGACTCAATATCTCCTCATTCCAATCATGCTTGAAAGACATGATGTTTGTCAGTTCAAACCTATCACAAGCCTCAATGGCCTCATTGAAGGCATCCTCCTCCTTCTCTGCCATCCTCTCAAAATCTATGTAATGCATGGTGGTGATCTTGCTTTTAGTAGAATGGAAGAGGACTGTCAGATAGAAGTTTGAGTGGAATGCTGTCCAAAACCTCTCATCAATGCCCTCAGTCTGCTCATCTTCATAGACATTGTAGGCCCTTGCATCTGCCACTTCCCTCTGCTTTCTGAGGTAGCTCACAACTGGGATAGGAGGATCATTGACAGGGGCTGCCATCTCAAAGACACCCTCCACTGGCACCATGTAGCTGCTGTCATAGACAGATAGGTGCTCAGGAGTGCCTTGGTCACCATCAGGCACAATGGTGTACCCATACTGCCGCCGCTTCGCTCCTCGGTGAGTCCGCTGTCCCCACTCCTTTGCTTTGTCACCGCCCCTCTGTTCAGATTCTTCCTTCCACGGCCTCTCTTCTCAACCACCTTGACCCTCATCTTCCTCTTGCCATGGGGATCACCTCCGGGATCCATCTATGCAAAGGATAGGATTTTATCGAAAACTACAGCTTGATATGACGTAAAATGGCTAAGCATATGTAGAGGAGAGATTGGGGATATAAATTTTGATAAATCGAGCAAGCTTTCCAGCTGAAATCTGGGGCTATGCGGCACCGCCAAGCTAGAGGCACCCACGCTGCCGTGAGTGCGCGGCACGCCGTGCATACACGCTGACACCGCCGCTCCCCCTGCTCAAATTGTCAACATTCATCTCCCAAATCTTTCTAATACACCTATTTAGCACGTAAATACATGTCCTATCACAATTTACGAGACAAAATCACGTTTAGGTAGAAAGTTGCCCATGGATTGAAAATGAATATGAACTGAAGTTAAAGTTTCTTCAATGTTTAAAATCGATCAATTTCCCATCTTAATTGAGTGGATGATTTCAGGGATATTTACTGATTGAATCAGTTAAGAACTGTCAAGTTCTATTTTGGGGACGGCGGTGCCGTGCCCTCCCCTAAATCATCCAAGTAATTAAAACATGAAATCCAACGATTCCATTCAATCAAATCACTTTCCTAGAGTTCATACATCACTAAATAGCACAAATCCATGACCAATTTCTACACACAAGATAGATCGGGCAAGAAATTTCATGAGCTTAGGATTAGGTTTACCTTCGTTGATTGAGGAGGAAAGGAGAGAAACTACTCGGAGAAGAGGGAGCGAGGCCGGCGGGGAGCGAGCAAGAGGCCGGGCGGGCGGCGGCGCGGCGCATCGCCGGGGCGCACGATCGCCGGAGCGGCGCGTCTTGCGCTGCAGGCGACGGGCGGCGGCCTTCCTCCTTCGCCGTGAGAGAGAGTGTGCATGAGGGATGTGTCGGTGAGGAAAAGGAAGGGGATCGGGCGAAAGGGGTAGAAAAGGAAAGAAGTAAAAAAGATTTGGCCCGGTACCGATTCGGATCTGATTGGGTCAGGAAACCTAAGTGCGGCACTGCCGCACGTAGGCGCGGCACTGCCGTGCAAGGACGCGGCACTGCCGCTCCAATCAGTTGTCCTGCATATATGTTGCCACTTTTTGACTTACTTCTCCTCAAACTTGATCACAGAGACACCAAAATTCATCGCCAGAGACATATCATCAATACAGAACAATGACATTGAATTTCGGATTAGAATTTGAAATCCTTTTGAAACACAATATGAAAGTTTTCACAAACTTTTCCTATGTCGAACTAGTGTCTCAAACAGATTGCATGTGTGCTGGAATTCAAACCAAGTTACGAGAATCGAGAATATTTAGCTCACTACGCAAAGCACAAAACCTTGACTCATCGAGAGGCTTGGTAAAGATATCAGCTAGTTGCTTTTCGGTGCTCACATGGCGAATTGCGATATCTCCTTTGAGTTCGTGGTCTCTCAAGAAATGATGACGGATGTCTATGTGTTTTGTTCTAGAGTGTGCTACCGGGTTGTTTGCGAGTTTGATGGCACTCTCGTTGTCACAGAGAAGAGGTATCTTTGTGAAATGACATCCGTAATCCTTTAAGGTTTGCTTCATCCAAAGTAGTTGAGCACAGCATGCACCGGCTGCAACATACTCGGCCTCGGCGGTGGAAAGGGCTACACAATTTTGCTTCTTAGAGCTCCAAGACACTAGGGACCGTCCAAGGAATTGACATGTCCCCGAAGTGCTTTTTCTATCTACTTTGCAACCGGCATAGTCGGAGTCTGAATAGCCAAGAAGATTGAACTTGGAGCCCTTAGGATACCACAAGCCAAGGTTAGGAGTGAGTACTAAATATCTCAAGATTCTCTTAACAGCCACATTATGACATTCCTTTGGATTGGCTTGAAAACGAGCACACATACACACACTAAGCATTATGTCTGGCCTAGATGCACAAAGGTAAAGCAAAGATCCAATCATGGAGCGATATACCTTCATGTCCACGGCTGGACCCTCCTCATCAAGATCAAGATGTCCATTGCTTGGCATTGGAGTTTTGATTGGCTTTGCCTTAGCCATATCAAACTTCTTTAGCATGTCATGGGTGTACTTTGTTTGGCAAATGAATGTCCCTTCCTCCATTTGCTTGACTTGAAACCCGAGGAAGTACTTTAGCTCACCCATCATGGACATCTCAAATCTCTTGGTCATTGTCCTACTAAATTGCTCAACATATATATTGTTAGTGCTACCAAATATTATGTTATCGACATATATTTGGCATACAAAGATATCATTGCTAACTTTATGAGTGAAGAGAGTAGGATCAGCTTTGCCTATTTCAAAGCCTTGTTCGAGCAAGAATTCCTTAAGGCATTCATACCATGCTCTAGGTGCTTGCTTAAGCCCATAGAGCGCCTTACGTAGCTTGTAGACGTGGTTGGGAAACTTGGGGTCTTCAAAACCGGGTGGCTGCTCAACATACACCTCTTCTTGTAGGGGACCATTGAGGAATGCACTCTTGACATCCATTTGGTACAACTTGAAGTCATGATGGGCAGCAAAGGCTAGAAGAATGCGAATTGCCACTAGTCTTGCCACCGGTGCATAGGTCTCATCAAAGTCCAATCCCTCTACTTGAGTGAAACCTTGAGCAACCAATCTTGCCTTGTTTCTTGTCACCAACCCATCTTCATCTTGCTTGTTGCGGAAGACCCATTTTGTACCAATGATGTTTGTCTTGGGTCTTTCCACCAACTCCCATACTTCATTTCTTTTGAAGTTGTTGAGCTCTTCTTGCATAGCCAACACCTAATCCGGATCCTTGAGAGCATCATCTACTTTCTGCGGTTACAAAGACGAAACAAACGAGAAATGTTGACAGAAAGCAGCTAGATGAGATCTAGTAGTAACTCCCTTACGAAGACTCCCAAGGATGTTGTCAACGGGGTGATCCCATTGGATTGTTTGTCGTAGTCGTGGGTGTTCAACGCCTTCTACATTTTCTTCTTGATCTTCATCATATTCATCATCAGCTTCAAGAATTGGAGCAAGATCAAGTGGTTGAACAGGTGATGCGGGTGGATTAGTTGCCGCTGAGGTAGGTGGCGCGGCACCGCCCGCTGCGTTTGTGCAAAGACTTGCCGCACTGGGCACTTCCAAAGGCGTGTGCCGCACTTGGTCATTGAGTACGTCAGCGGAATCTTGTGCAGCAACAACTGGTGGATCCTCCTCTCCATTTGCTTGATCCTCTTGAGGCCTTATATCACCGATGGCTAATTGCTTGATTGCCTCGCAAGGTGGATCCTCCTTTCCTATAACACTTTGATCAACTTGCTCTACTTGAGAGCCATTAGATTCATCAAATGTCACATCTATAGTGATTTCAACCCTACCGGTGGTTTAATTGAAAACACGATAGGCATGCTCATTTGACCCGTAACCAAGAAGAAAACCTTCATCAACTTTAGGTGCAAATTTAGAGGTTCGGGGCCTTTTGTTCAGAATGAAACACTTGCACCCAAACACTCTAAAGTATGACACCTTAGGCTTGTTACCAGTTAAGAACTCATATGAAGTCTTCTTGAGTTTCTTGTGTAAGTAGAGGCGGTTGATGACATGACAGGCGGTGTTGATAGCTTCACACCAAAAGATATCCGAAGTCTTGTACTCATCAAGCATTGTCCTTGCCATCTCTATGAGTGTACAGTTCTTCCTCTCTACTACACCATTTTGTTGAGGGGTATATGCAGCTGAAAATTCATGCTTGATGCCCTCTTTATCAAGGTACTCTTCAACTTGGGTGTTCTTGAATTCGGTCCCATTGTCACTTCTTATCTTCTTGACAGGTAGATCAAATTCTCTTTGTGCCCTCTTGATGAAGGTTTTCACCTTCTCTTGTACCTGACACTTGTCGAAGACAAAGAAAACCCAAGTAAAGCGGGAGTAATCATCAACAATAACAAGTCCATATTTGTTACCCCCGATACTAAGGTAGGCCACCGGTCCAAAGAGATCCATGTGTATCAACTCCAATGGTTGAGTAGTGGTCATCATACTCTTTGATGGGTGAGGTGCACCTACTTGCTTCCCGGCTTGGCAAGGTCCACATATCCTATCTTTGTCAAAATCAACATTTGTTAGACCAATGATGTGGTTGTCTTTCTGCAGTTTGGCCAAGTTCCTCATGCCAACATGTGCTAGACGGCGATGCCATAACCAGCCCATGCTAGATTTTGCCATTAGACAAGTATCAAGCTTAGCTTCACTTTTGTTGAAAATCAACTAAGTAAAGCTTATTCTTGAGTTTGCTGTAAAGACAACAGAGGGAATCCTTCCCGCGAAAGACTTCCACACCAACATCCGTAAAGAGACAATTGTAGCCTTTCTCACACAATTGTGAGACCGACAACAAGTTGTATCCCAACGAATCAACATGCAAAACATCTGAAATATTATGCTCAGTTGTGATAGCAACGTTACCAAGACCGATCACACTTCTTACATCATCATTTCCAAACCTTATGTTGTTCCTCTCATCATTGGTTTGGGAATATGATGAAAACATACTCCTTTCTTCGGTCATATGATTTGTACAGCCGCTGTCAAACACCCAACTTGACCCACCGGAGGAGTATGCCTGTAAAACAAGTTTAGTTCACAAGTTTAGGTCCCCCAAGATTCTTGGGACCTTTCACGTTAGTCACAAGAACTTTGGGAACCCAAATAGAGGTGTTGCGATAAATCTTTCTATCACTGCCCATGTACTTTGCAAACACCTCCCCCTTGCTGTTTGCCTTCACCTCAAAGCAAGGATTGGAGTCCAACTTGCTTGCTTTTGCCTTCAATTGATAGGAGTGGCCTTTTGGAACAGCCATACAAGATTTTCTGACTTTTGGACCTTTTTCACAGCCTTTTGGACCATCTTCTTGGGTCTACTCTGAGCTGAGGCAGTGTAGGTGACCTTCCCTTTTCTTGGGGGCGCGGCACTGCCGCCCGTCCTCGTAGCACTGCCGCGTGTAGCAGACAAAGCAGCTCGGGTTGGCTTGTGTCCAACGCTCTATGCAGGTCTCTCTGTACCTACCGTGCCTTTGCTCAAGAATTTGACACATTCAACACCATTGATCAGCTTTCGACCATTGGTTTTGTTCCCTTGCTTGTGTCCAAGCCCATCCTTGATTCTTGGATTTCTCCCATCAATGTAGTTGGGCTTCTTTGGAGCCTCAACCTTGTTGCTCACTGTTTGCTTGTTGGTTTCACCTTCTTTTCTTACCAAAGCCGTGAGCCTAATGATCTCTTTCTCCATTGCTTTCATGTTGGCAAGGTTAGTGGCATAAACATTCATATCGATATTATAGCATTTACCATAACCTTGACTAGTGGAGGGAGTAGAAGTATCCTTTGTGGTTGAGAGATGTGAGTTTCTCTCCCAAAGAAGGCTATATTGAGCTTCAAGCTCCTTGTGCTTGCCTTGCAAGTCACAATACTTCCCATTTAGGGCAACCATAGCTTTCTTTGTGAGAGCATGGTCTCCTTGCTCATTAGCTAGGCTCTTTTGCAAGGAAGCCACCTCACTTCTTTCAGCTACAAGAGCATCCTTGTTGTCAACATAGAGTTTTTCAAGTCTATCAAGTTGACTATCTCTTGTTGCCAACTCCGCTTTGGGTACTTTCTAAGTTCGCCATTAGTTGAGCAAGAAAGCCTCTAATTTTGGGATCTAGGTTCTTGGTGAGTCTAGCATATTCTTCATCATCACTAGATTCATCTTCACTAGAGCTTTCACTAAGATTACTAGATTCATCACTAAGAGATGGAGAAGATTTGGGTGTGGGTTTTACCTTCCCATGCTTGGCCATAAGACAAACATGAGTGGAGTCATTGTCTTCCTCAACCTCATCATCGGTCATGTTGTTGAAGAGCTTGGGTGTAGAGGTCTCTTGCATAGCAAATGTTGCAACATGGACTTTCTCTTCACTTGTCTCTTTAGGTGACTCCCACTCATGGCCGATGTGAGCCTCACCCATATTTCTTCCCTTTCTCTTGTAATCTTGCTTCTTGTCTTTGCCATTGTCCCTCTTGTACTTGTTGTTCTTGTTCTCATGTGGACAATCGGCAACAAAGTGTTCGGTGCTGCCACAGTTGAAGCATGTTCTCTTTTTCTTGTTTGGGAATCTTCGTTGCACCATCTTGTAGCCATTTGCCTTCATCCCCTTCCCATACTTCTTCATGAATAGGGCCATGTCATCAATCTTCTTGTAATCAGCCCCATCATCTTCATCATCACTTGAGGAAGAGGTTGCATCAATATTTTCTTGCATCTTCTTCATTTCGTTGTCTTGACTTGTAGATGCTTGCTTGCTGCCCTTGACTTTGTTGGAGGAGCTTGGCTTGCTTGTCTTGGTTGCCTTGAGAGCCACATCCTTGATCTTGATGCCCTCAAGCTTTGCTTGCAACTCTCCAAGCTTTCTTCTCTCATTTGCTTTCTCTCTTTGCATGTCATATGTGAGCAGCCTTCCAAGTACATCATTTGGAGGTCCAAGTCACCGCAAATTTCTAGACTCTCTGGAATGCGACCGGACTCACGGGCGCGTCCGGTCTGCGTCGGTCCTAGCGTCCGGTCGGTCGCGCGCCCCACGATCGGTTTGCGACCTTTACGTTAAACCGATCGGACGCTACGACCGGAAAGCGTCCGGCCAACCCCCTCGTGAGTCCGGTCAGCGGCGGCCGGAACCGAGCTAATTTCGGACCATCGGCCGGACGCACCTATGGGTTCGGTCCGGCCGTCCGGCCCCGGATCCGATCCGGTCGGGTCGCGTCGCGAGCCGATCGCGACCCACTTGAAATTCGACCGGACCCGTCGGCCGGAGCGTCCGGTCAAGGCCGATCGTCGCGTCCGGTCACCCCGACGCAGCCCGTGTCCGTCTGAGATCCGAACCGATTTGTTTCCAATCGTGTTTAGGTCGGTTTTTTATGCTTGGAAACGTCCAAGGACGGTTTCCTAAAAGGATAAGACCACCCTCCTCTATATAATAAAGAGGTTCATGGCCGATTTGATCCCATCTACATCCAATCGACGATCAATCTACCTCCTGTCCCATTTGTAGGTCATCTTCTTCCTTCAACCCCTCTATCCTGCTGTTCGGCGGCGAACTCCGCGTTCTTCGTCGGCGTTCTAGGCGGACACGCTGGTCCTAGAGCACCCCTCGCGTGCGTCCTCCCGACAGGTCTTCTCGGAGGTGCGTTCGGAGGTCATCTCAGCCGTCACCGAGCTCTACGTCACCCCTACCGATCCCTAGATCGGTTAGGGTGGCCACGCTGCGGTGCTCGCTGCTCCAAGATCGATCGCGGTCTTCGTGGGCGTCCAAGGCCCTCCCGGTGTGTTGGTGTGAAGCCCTAGCTTTGCGTCAACAATATGCTTCAAGCATGATCTTGACAACGGTGTGGTCATCTAGATCCTCATTTCCAAAACCTCTAATCTTGCCAACTAGTACCATCAACCGGTCAAACATTTCTTGGGCCCCTTCTCCATCAAGGATCACAAACCGGTTGAGCTTGGCCTTCAACAAGTCAATCTTGGCCTTTCTCACTTTGTCTACACCTTCATGTGCAGGTACTAGAGTGTCCCAAATCTTCTTTGCTTCATTGACATTCATCACCCTATTGTACTCATTGCCTTCTAGAGCACTAAGGAGGATGTTTGTGGCTTGACCATTGATGTGGGCAGCTGCTAGCTCTTCATTTGTTGGCTCCTTGGGATTCACCGGTGGCTGAAAACCACTGCACACAACCTCCCAAAGACCGGGGTGAAGGGCGCTAAGATAGGCTCTCATCAAGTGCTTCCACTTGGCATAGTTGATCCCATCGAAACGGGGCAACTTTCCCGCGGGCACATTGATGAAGGACTTCTTATCGCGGTTAGTCAAATACGAAGAGTAGTTAAAGGATATAGCAGCAAATTTGTTGTTGTTGACGCTGCTCTCATCCTTCTTCTTTCCTTTCTTCTTGTTCTTGTTGTAGGAGATATCATCATCTCCATCTTCGGAGCTACTTGATAGCTCACTTGACTCCGCTTCCTCTTCTTTCCTTTGCTTTTCTCTTGCTGTCCTTCTAGCAGCTCTTGCCTCACGAATCATCTTTCTTTGTTCTTTTCTTTGAAGCTTCTCGGCAAGTTTGACACTAGCTTGTTGTTCTAGTCTTTTCTTTTCTCGCTCTTGTCTTCTCGCGGTTCGTCTTGCTTGTCTTGTGGCTTTCCTCTCGGGGTCGATAGCGTCACCCTTGATGGTTCTCTCGCTAGCCGTACCAAGAGAAAGCTCGCTGCTGCTGGCCTCCACCTCCTCCACAGGGACGGTGGACTTGCCTCCTTTCTTCGATCCCTCCGGTCCCTCCATACTTCACGCGGTGAAGCATATACGAAGTATCCTTGCTCCGATACCACTTGTAGGATCTGATGGAAGCCTAGAGGGGGGTGAATAGGCTGACCCCCAAAAATCGACCTGTTAAAACTTAAGCACGCTGTCAGTACAGAGAGGCACGGCACTGCCGCGTGTAGGCATGGCACTGCCGCGTAAACCTGACAGACAGAGACAGAGAGTAACCAAAACCGAGGCTGGACGACTGTCGGAGCAGCTGGGCGCGGCACTGCCGCATCCTCAAGCGGCACTGCCGCGGGTCACCTAACAGAGGTGACTCTAAGGTGAATCTGAGAGCTGAGTGAGTGAAGCTTGTGATTCACCCAAGTTCCTGCACACAAATACTTCACAGAAATATAGTCCAAGGTGACAGAAACTTTGCAACAAAGTAGATCGGGTCGAAGCCCTATCTCACAAGACAAAATGTGCAAGAAAGTAAAGAACACAAGTGACACAAGGATTTGACCCGTGGTTCACCGTCGCCACACAGGCTGGGCTACGTCCACGTTATTGAGGTTGCCACACAAGGCTTAGCTTGCCTACCGGCTTGCTTTTTCCCTCGTTCACAAGTCTAGAGAGTTAACCCTAGAGATGTGGGGTAATGTATTGCTGTTTGTGTGAGGTTACAAACCTCCCAAGGCCGCCACACGAAGGGGGCAAGCTCAAGGGCGACGCCTAGCCGTCTAGGAGCAAGCTCCAAGAGTAAAGAACCCTAGGGTTCCGGCCAAACGTGAACCAAATGCTCTTTTGAGTGGGGAAAGTAGTAGATCTGGTCTCCAATCAAAGTTTGCTGCCTTTTCCCTCAAGAATCCCTGGTGGGAAGTGAGAGATTGAGTGGGGAGCTCAAGCAACTTCAATGGAGGTGAGAGAGAGAGCAAAAGGTGTGTTTCTGGCTATCTGTCGCAAGGAGGAAGAAGAGTGAGCCAGGTGACCGTTGTGGGAGGGGTAGAATAGGTATTTATACCCCACGGGCCCAAATTGTCCGCAAGTCGGGCCGGTCGGGCTTGGAGTTATGTTTTGTGTCCGATTTGATGTTTAGAGCACTCGGTCCACAGGTACCCGAGAATCCTAGCATCCCTCTTGATAGTACGGCATTTCCTAAACTCAAGATTCAAAATATAAAATAATTTAAACGCCTTGATTCGAAAACACCACCATCTAGCTCATTTGGTGCCTTTGGACCTGTACATCAACTCCGTATTTTATTCTCTGCATGTCATCTTCGTAAATCTCATTAGTTCCCTAATTCGGTGGTCATCAACGCCAAAACCCACTTAGAGTTTGATTGCACTTACACAACCCATCACCTGCATACCCGCTGATAGATTAGCCACGCACTTATCATATCTTGCTGCTATCAGTGATATATCTCACTTACGTGTTATATATGATCCGGGGTATATGAGCCGGGCGCTGAGTATGTTTTTGGGTGACTATTGTGCCCGGTGACCTGAGGTCACGTGGTGAGTGAGATTCTGTGTATGCCTTGGGTGTGTGGTGAGGGTTGTGTCGACCAGGCAGGATCTACGACGAGTCACCGAGACAAGTCTTGCCGGGGAGTGTGCTTCTGGGCCTCTCCCACTTTGTCCTACCTGTGGCGGGTAACTTTGTACGGATTTGGGATACCCGGTGCTGACTCTTGTGACAGGACGAAGGCCGGGAAAGGGAGTACAGAAGATGTCTTGCTTGGTCATACCTAAGGACTTGTATCTTCGAGGACTAAGGATCTGGGAAATTTGGTGCTCACCTCACGTCTTACGTATGGGCGGGTTGCGGATTGCCCCATCTACTTGGATGATGCCATACTTACTAGGTGGTAGCGGTTAGTGTTAGGGAGTGACAGGCCCCGATGGCCTCCATCTTGCCCGAGACAGCGGGAGTGATCTGGAGCCCGATGGCTCGATACTTCATTCTCACAGTCTCAGCGCAACGGTGGTACTCCGGGGCTTCCCAGAGCTGAGTGGTAAGGTGGCATTGTCTGACCAGGTGGTCTCCGTATGTCAACCTAGGCACTTGCCTATGCCGATGATGGCGACCGTGTGGTCTTGAGTACACGCTCTGCAGAGTTGTAAATCTATACGTATAGTCCGGCCTTCGGGCTAGGACCTGTCTAGACCTGGACTACTTAGGGTTTGCGCCGGCCTTTTTGCCTGGACTACCCTCTGCTTGCGCCGGTCTTTTGACCAGGTTTTTCCTAGGTACTTCTCTCTCCGAGTAGTGAGGGTGTTTTCTCTTCTCACCCCGAGTTGAGTGTGGTTTGGGGATACGGCTGAGAGCCTGGAGGGCTGAGAGCCGATTAGGCAGGCAGAACGAGTTGAAGGGCTGTGCTGTCGCTGAGCGATGGTGTGAGATATGAGATGTGCTGTGGGAATGGATCTGAGTTTGGTTATGATGTTGGTTTGGACATTACACCATGGTTGGTGTGATGCTAGGAATGGTAATTAAAACTTGTTTATTTATTTATAAAACTTGATGCTTGCATAGGAAACTACAGCCAAATATAGGCCTTTTGATATATCCTTTGCATTCCACAAAGCAAAGCAAAGCATAGGGTGGGAAATAGCCAGTACTCATTGTACTGAAAGTCATTTTTAGTTTGCAAGGTGAACTTCGGCTACTTGGAGGATTAGATGGTTTCGTGCCTACGCTCAAGCTGAGGATGGATGATGATGCTTCCGCAATGTCCTTCTAGCTGTTCTGGATGCTGCGTGACTCTATTTGCTTCCGCCAAGTGGCGATGTAATAATAATACCCTTCTATTTGTACTCTTTTATTCGAAGTTTGACTCTGTAATCGACTGTAATTTGAATAATGTGATGGAATGATCCTCGAAGACTATCATGTTATACATCTATCTGTGAATTTCCCTTCGTGGAAATTTGGGGATGTTACAACACCTGAAGATCAAGAGGAAGGACATCCCCTTTCCACGACGACCCAGGATGCCCCTTCTCCACGCCACAAGTACAAGGCACCGGTCAAACAATTTCCTACACATAGAAATCATGTATGCGCCGGCCCTCCTTGCAACTATAAAAGGAGGAGCCCGGGCATGGGTTGAGGCAAGTCGAAGCTCACTCGCCTTGACTTCACACCATTGGCAACTCAGCTCAATCACCACGCACGGAGAGACTTGAGGCTCCGGCCTCTCTCTCTCTCACCCCGCTTGTAATCCCCTACTACGAGCACCCCCGGTGCAGATACACAGCTACCCACTCGATTGGACGTAGGGCCGACGTTGGCTGAACCAAAGATACATCTTGTGTCATCTCGCACCAACCATCCGGTTCCTGGGACGCGCAGCACAAATTACTCGTCGGAGACCGTACCCGCGGTTCAAAAACACCGGCGGTTGGCACGCCCGGTAGGGGAGGCTGCGCGTCAAGCACTTCTCCCACTCGGTTCCGGATGGGCGACCGCAACCGCACCATCTTGCCTTTTCCCTACGGGCACGGCAATCCGGTTCGGGAGTCTGGAATTCCAGTTATCCGGCGAAGGACACGACACGGTGCTCCTCCCGAATGCGCCGCCCGATGGCGCGCCCGCCACCTCGGCGAAGGGACGGCGCCTGGCGCCACTATCGCCGCCTAGCTAGGCCCGGCCGGCGGCGTGCCGGCGTAGGTTCGCCGAACGGCGGCGGCGACCTTGACGGCGGGACCGATGCCCACGCCAACATTGGGCCCGTCACCCAGGATGCCGCGGCTCCCCCACGGCGAGGATTTGGTCGGGCTTCGCGACGACCTTCCGCCGTGCGGATCCAACCATCGACGTCACTGGGAGCCCGCCGCACACTAGGGCGACGGATCCATAACGCTCCCGTTTGGCCTCAAGATCGCCGCCGACACGTTCGTCGGCATGACGGCGCCGGACTCGGAGATCCCAAAGGGTTGTCCCAAAGCGGCACCCCTCCGACGGCGACCACGGCTCCGACCGGGATCCGAACCCATGCAACAACTCCGGCCTCATGGGACTACGCCTCCGACATCCCGACTCCGACACCGACGGCGACGTTGACGCCGACAGCGGCGCCTTCCGTCACGAATGCTTCCAGCTCAAAGCGGACGCCGACGAAAAAGGAACTGCGCCAGCGGACGGGGGCCCGGCCACGACGGCCTGCCCACCCCAGCGGCACGGCCGCCGAACGGGCCGGGCGTCGACACCAACACCGGAGCAGGAGGCGCGACTCGTGCAGCTTCAAGACACGAGGACCACGGTGTGACTTCGGTGGTTAGGGAATTATTATGTAATGGCTACAAAAGTCTATTCGCATGTAACTTTGAAAGTCTGAATGAAGCAGACAAATTAGCCACGGTGTGACCTCATCTTGATGAGATGACAGTAGTACTTCTCATGTGCTTATTATCTTTTCGTTTGGTTACCCGAGGGAGGCGACGCCTTGGCCTCTGCCTGTATCTCTGTACTTAAAGCTATCTAATCTTCGTGGAGACTAAAAATTGACTACGATCCTATAGTCACAGCGAGGCGCCTGAAAATCTCGTGATCCTATAGTCACGGTACGGCTGTAAATGAAGATCCTAAAATCACGGCACGGTTTCCCTCTTCCCCACGTCGCTGGTATTTCTAAAATAATTTTTATACTTTGCTAGAATAATTAAGGGTACAAATTAAACAGCGATGGGATACAGACACATACACTTCAGTAGCATAATGGTCAGCCCATACAGTTTGAGCTGCAATTCCTAGATTCAAAACCCATAGGAGCGCTTTTTTTTTTTTTTTTTTTTTTTTTTTACAATATTTTTGCCACTTTTACCTTTGTTTTAATTTTTTTTTCCATTTTTACCTTTGTTTAATTTAAATACATGGGTACAATCATGACAGTACAATTTTAAATGATTTGAACCATATGTAACTATTCATCCATCACAACCATTAACATCTCTCACTTACACCCAATATTATATGTGAGACTTATTCATGGTTGTGAAGAAAGTGTATCACCACATTCTCAAAATCATTGGAAATTTTTATGTCATGTTCATACACCAAAATTAGTAGTCAATTCAAGTTTTTAGATTTTTCTACCTAGTATAGGGTATTTTTACATTTTTCTTTAACTTATCATCAAATAATTGCAATAATAGGTAAACTAGTTCAGAAAATTGTACAAATGCACGCAACATCATAGTTTGGCTCCATTACCATGTTATTAATTTTTAAATGATTTGGACAAAATGACACTACGGATCCATCACAACCATGAACCTCTCTCATCGACTTACATGGCTCTATGCGAGCATGTTTATGGTTATAAAGGATGTGTATCACCACTATCTTCAAATTGTCCGAAATTTTTAATAGGGTGTTCATGGATCCAAACTAAGATCTTGTATGCATTTGTGCAATTTTCAGAGCAAGTTTACCTATTATTGTAATTATTTATTGATTTACTAAAGAATAATTGTTAAAATACCCTAACCTAGCTAGAAAAATCTAAAAACTTGCATGGACACACCATTTTGGTGTATAGTCATGAGAAAAAAGTTTCAATGGATTCCTACAAAGTGGTGATGAACATCCTCACAAAGGTATATATGTCTCACTACGACCAATGTGACTATGTGAGAGATGTCGTCACATGTGAGATATGTGTATCACCACTATCTCCAAATCATCCGAAACTTTAATAGGGTGTTCATGGATCCAAACTAAGAAGTTGTATGCATTTGTGCAATTTTGAAGCAATTTTACCTATTATTGTAATTATTTATTAATGTACTAAAGAATAATTGTTAAAATACCCTAATCTAGCTAGAAAAATCTAAAAACTTGCATGGACACATCATTTTGGTGTATAGTCATGAGAAAAAAGTTTCAATGAATTCGACAAAGTGGTGATGCACATACTCACAAAGGCATATATGCTCATTACGACCAATGTGACTATGTGAGAGATGTCGCCACATGTGAGATATGTGTATCACCACTCTCTAAGTCATCCTAAACTTTATTAGTGTGTTTATCGAGCCAAAATAAGGTGTCTATGCAAAAAAAAAAAAAAAAAGATAAAAAACAAAATAAAAAAATTTAATTCAAACATTGTCCAAAAAAACATAGGCTCCATACCATAGGTTTTGAACCCGGGAGCTAAAGGTGCACAATCAATTGGTCTAACCATTCGGCTATTGAAGTATGTTCAATAGGAGCTGAGAGTGATTTTATTTCAAACAAAGATATCGGACTAAGCCAAAAAAAAAGCACCAAAAATTAGGGATTTCAATCTTCCAAAACTCAGCGCTCCTCCTCGGTCCTTCCCTCCTCTCCCCGATAAATTCCCGTAATTATAGCATCGTAGTTTTCTCTCCTCGCAAAAAAAAAAAGGATCGTAGTTTCCTCCTCGGGTTTCAAACCCCCAAAAAAAAAAAAAGAGATGGTAAACCACTTGTGGAATTACAAGAACGAACGAACGAACCCTAGAACCCTAGAACGACGAACCGTAAAACGACCCGGGCGTTGTTGATTTTTTTTTTTTAATCCAACTAACGTAGACACGTTTATGAAGTTATGAAGTTACCGTTTTGTCCTTGATAAAAAAAAGAATTACAAGAATGCAATTACGAGTCTAGTGCTAATCTCCACGGTGGCGGGAGGCAACGGAAGGTAATTTTTGCTCTTATGGCCCACCGTCATAGACACAATAGGAGGCAATTTTTGCCTCCGTGCTTTTTGCCTTCTGTTGCCTCCTACCTTTGTAGCCGTCGGATCGGCCGCTCTCGGTCGATTTGGGCCATTGAATTTTTTCCTCAATTATTATAGAAAATTTTTCATAAAATATAAGTAAAGTCAACCAACCATGTGACCATGAAGGTTTAATCCCGCCAAGGCGTCCTAGACAATTGCATTTGCCTATCTTTCTTGTTTTGAAATGTTTTCTTAATCTTCTCAGGATCAATTCTTTTGAATCAAATGCATCTTCCATGCATGTTCTATTTTTAATTCCCTGTTTATCAAATCAAAATGACAAAATCAATCTAACCAATAAAAATTTCATGGTAAAATACAAATCCTTTCACGAAGGACAGTACAAGTTGGAGTAACAAATAAAATCTCCATCGGTACTTGTCATAGTGTGATGAAATATTGTTACCTGCTGGATGGAGTTCAGTCAATTGGTCCGATGAATCTGCCAATGTATGTTCAGCTCTCGTCATGATCACCGCTCCCGCTCGCCGGCTCGCTGCCGCAGAAATGGATTCGTCTCTGAGACGATAAGCCGAGAAGGCAAGAACACGAACTGGCGAGACCGCAAGTGCGAGTCGAGATCGTGATTCAGTTCATCAAAATTGGCGCAGGCGGCGGCTGATGCCCTACTCGGAACTGGAATAGATTACTCCACAGTTCACAAGCCCACAAAACGTTCAAACTTTGTTTCACAAGCCCACAGGCCACAAGCCCACAAGGCCCATACTCTTAGAGACTAACGATTCAGCAGCAGGAGCAGCAGACTCGTCTTCCTCGGTGGAACAAGCAGCCGCCGGACCTTCCAACTGGCCATCCATGGCGGCCGGGTCAATTTGGGGTAGGGATTTGTGGTGGACCCAAGGTAGGGTGAGCGCCCTACCTTGCCCTACCGGGTCCTCCGCCACTGCTGCTCAACATTATATGCAAGCAACACAGGCTATTGCCTCCTGTTTTTACGTGGCTTTGTACTATTTTCAACACCTAGAACACCTTTTTGAACGTAAACGGACCCAACACTGTACAAAATTGTTTTTTTTTTCACGATCGGGTCATTCACCCGTATTTCATTAAGAGGAGGAAACCAAATCCAAATACAAATACAACAATCCCCGATGCCGAGAAGACATCACAGGAGAAAACACCAACGAAGACCATAAACATAAACGAAAAGCAAGAAGAGCGACCTTCCACCTAACAACCCGCATAAGCTGCTCGCGCATACAAAAAGATAACTCAACACCTGGGTAGCTAGTAGTGATCGGAGCCGTAGATGATACACCCTCGCAAAGAAAGCATCCGCCGAAAGACAAAGACCTCGGTGGCAAAGCATCCACCGTAACCTCCTAGGCGGCCAAGCATCCGCCGGAACGCAACCACGGTGGCAAAGCATCCACTGAACCACCCCGCGCAAAGCATCCGCCGGAAACACCTCGCTGCGACAAAGCATCCGCTAGCACTCAGGCGGCAAAGCATCCGTCAAAGCTAGATGACCACGACCATGGTGGCAAAGCATCCACCAAAACGACCTCGGCGACAAAGCATCGGCCGAAAAAGCTCCTCCGAGTCACGAAGAGCCAACGCCCTCGGACCACGGGCGAGGGGCGACTTACGGACGACACACCGGGCGGCAAAGCATCCGCCCAATCCAACAACCAACACATACCTAGGCGAGGAGAAAAAGTGAAGCTCAATTAGGTGCGGCAAGACGATCCGGCGACCAGCGAGGAGCGGGCGTAGGGAGTGCCCAAGCGTTGCCTTCAAGAAGGGGATCGGCGTGCGTGAACGCCGACAACGCCGAGAGAGCACCAAAGGTCTTTTCGATCCCGGCTGCACGGCGAACCGCAACTCCTCGACGACGCCACCAAGGCCATAGGCGCGGCTGCGCCACCGTTGTCGCACAGGCAAGCTCCAAAGCAATGCCTCCAAGGAGGACACGACGCCAAGGCGCCGCCATTGCTCGTCGAGCGGGGCGGGGCTTTCACCCCGAATCAAGCGGGAGCCGCCGCACCCTTCTTCGCAACGTCCACGGCGGTGAGGTGGTCCGGCATGCCTACAACGCCACCATGGAGTCACGGTGCACGCCCGCAGTACCACCTCGGCCCCACCACCATGGCGGCACCACCACCGCCCGGTCCGATCGGAAGAAGAAGAAGAAGCGCGACGCCGCCATCGTAAAGCCACCGCCCACCGTCGTGCCCGGCCCGACGCCGACGGGGGCGGAGCCAAGCCGCCGGGAATAGCGGCCCGCGAGGGCTCGGTTCCGCCGGTTGGCCGCCGCAGAACACCCAGCCCGCGGGGAGCTCGGCCGCCGGCCGTGGGGGGATCCGCCACGGGGCCGGGATCCGCCGGAGGGCGGGCCGGGCGCCACAACCCGCCGCCCCGGATGGCCGGCCATGGCCGCCGGCGCCCACCACGGTCACCGGCAAAGGCCGCTGGAAGAACCGGCGCCGCCGGGGAGGGGATGGCGATCCGCGCGCGACGGCGGATCCGCCCGAGTCGCCGCCGTTGGGCGCCGGTGGGAGGGGTGGAGGGGTGTGGAAGAGCGGAGGGGGAGGTGCTAAAGGAAGCGGAGACGCGGGCGGGGGGCCGCCGCCGCCGCCGAGGGAGGAGGCGGCGACGGCGGCCGGAGGAGCGAGGGAGGGGCGGAGTTGGGCGGCGGCGGCGTCGCCCCCCGAGTCGCCAGCGGAGGGGGCAAAATTTATAAACATGCATAACCACGAGGGGTAGAAGTAGAACTACTAGAATTTATAATTAAAAACTATGTGTTCGGTAGGATCTCCTTAAGGTGTCTTGCACCTGCAGTGCCCCAAGTTGTAGCCTCTTTTATTTTCCTTTTTTTTTTTTTTTTGTCACAAGAGGGATAAAATTCGCATGTCCTTCATATGGGGCCTTATTTCTCATCGTCTTCGCCTCCGTATACAAGTAAGGATACCTCGGGCCATATCCGACACAATCCGTGTTGACAAGAACATTGATTCTCATTCATTGAATCTAAATCAGACGACTTTGGAGCTTCTTCTTCCTTAGATTTCTTGCATTCAGTTTTCATCAGGTTTATTTGGTTCTGCGTTTTCAGTATCACGGGGCTACCAAACCAAGTTGTGTCTTTCTCCCCATGCATGCATGCATCAATCACGGGGTGACATGGAGATGGGATGGGAGACCTCCGTATCAGGATATGAACGCAGTCGCAAATGTAGCGGTGATTGGTGAACAGTACTGGGTTGTTCGTTACTGACAATGATTGTCGTGATCTTCGGCCTGGTTACCGACCACCACCCTGGTCGGCGGACGAGACACACCGGCCGACCGGGCGGCAAAGGAAAGGGTCGAGGCAGGGTGAATGCGGCGGACGAGGCGCGTGAGCGCTGTTGGCTGGACTGGATCGAGAGTCCGGGACGGCGTGTTCCCCTGCCTCCACGCGCGGGCGCGACGTGTCACGCCGCTGCTGTGCTGTGGGCATGTGACCCAAGAGCCCATCCAGGGCCGCTGTGCGACCTCATGACCGCGGAGTCACAGGCCATATGCAACTGCGGGAGTGGGCGGCTTGCTGTTTGACAGACTGGCCCAGCCGGATGCATGGGGTCTCAAATCGAGCAAAATTATATTTTTATACCACGTGGACGGCCTGCAGATTGGACAGTGGACAACCGACCCATCTCGCTAGCGATTTCTTTTGTTTTGGGACGCCCTCATTCCTTTGTTTTTTGTTTGTTTGTTTTGGGTTCTGTTCACGGGCTCAAAGCCTGAAACTGGCCAGCCTGCTGGCCGAGCGGCAGATAGGCCGTTACAAGGAAGCAGCCCGCTCGTGCGTGCATCCACTCTTGCATTTTCTGAAACAGATGCACTCTCTTTTTGTACAGGCCAATGCATTACACGATGGAATTCGAACGAAGGGCGTTCAATTCTGTAATCAGGTTCGTCATGCTTTGCAATTTTGCATGCATGCGCTCTATTAGCTCGTACACTGATGATAGTTTACCGCTGCTTAATTAGTGCAAGTACGTCTTAGCTTGGGTGGATGAAAAGGACCGATCGGCCGGAACGATTGGTTCACCGCCACCGGATGATCCGAGAGCGATCGAACGAACGCGGATCGAGCTCCCCCATATGCATGGTGGAGGCGTGACACGTTATGGTGCTTGATTGATCCGTTTGGCTTTGGCCCCTACCTACGAGACGGCGAGAGCTGCACATGCCTCCTACGAAGAGAAGGCCAATAATTTCTCTTGTCTGATCGGATCGATGCCGATCCTTCTCAGCCGGGGCTGGGAGATACAGTACAGATGCGTCGATCCCAGCTGGTCCATGTTCATGGTCGTGGACCAGACACCGAGTCGCGAGGGCGATCCCGGTCGGGCCGTGCCTCGGTCGCCTGTTTTTAGGAGGCCCAGCCGGCAGAGACCGGCAAAGAGAACAGACACGATAAAGGTATGGGCCGTCGTCGCCCGTCCCACGCAGCGAGCGTGCACTAGCTAGCTACCTAGCGCACACCACACACTCACACAGCATCGTACACAAGCACCCAGAATACCAAACTAGCTAGCTTTTGCTTGCACACCCCTCAACAATTCTTTGAGAAGATCTCTAGTGGGGGGAAAGTAACTTAAATGGAATGAATTAGTGTCTAAATTTGCATTTGTGCAGTTGGATGATCAACAAGATTCAATTAAGTGGAGTCTTACAAGACAAGGATTTTTCACAGTACAATCAATGTATAAACACTTAGTTAATCAAATTTCTATGTCTCTAAACAAGTTGTTATGGAAGTTAACGTTATCACTTAAAATCAAGGTATTTATTTGGTTCTTGATAAAAGGGGTAATTTTAACCAAAGACAATAAAAAAGAGAAATGGAAAGCACTTGATAGATGTTGTTTTTGTGACGGCAATGATAAATTATCCAAAGCATTTGTTCTTTGACTATCATGTGGCTAGAATTTTTTGGAGAATCTGTCAAGTGGCTTTCAACCTCGAACCATCAGAAAAATATATCCAACTTATTTAGGTTGGGGAATTGCAAAGAGACCAACACTTACGTGCTCGATTTGTATGGGGGCAAGTGCAATCTTATGGTCTATTTGGCTATTTAGAAATGAAGGAATTTTTGATAAGAAACGACTATACTCTTACTTGTAGGTTGTTTTCGGGGTAAATTATTGGACCCATTTTTGGAACGCCTTGCGTAAGAAGAATGATAAACCTTATCTTAAGTGGGTATGCCGCGTGATGGAGACTATGGCTATGGAAATTTTCGCCAAGCATGGATGGTCGCCACTGAAAAGGCTTAGCGCTTAGCATTCAATCATTTTCCCTTTGTTTGATTTCGCTTTTTGAGAGCTAAAAAAATAGAAGAGAGTGGTTTTGTAATAAGAATGATGGTGTGCAAAACTCTTGGATAGGCTGGAATAAAAATTCCTTTTTCTAAAAAAAAATATTAGAGGCTATAAAACAACAAAATGCTAAGAAAACTTTCAAACTTTTTGTGATCCTTCATGCGTTTTGAAAATGATCGATGATGTTTTCATTCTTAGTTTGAATGTAACCAAACAACCATTAACGTATTTTTGGGCCCATCTTTTTTCTTTAATTTATATATATATTCCATTCTCTCAACACAAGGCGTTGTGGTAGGGAGAACTAGCACGCACCAATTTTACAAGTTTTTTGTAGACAATAGCATACCGACAAACCTTCCCTGTTTTAACATGCATCGTCATAGACAAATCTGCTAGATCATATCGCTCAAATTTGTGAAGTTTTCGTCTTTCCTCATATCATCATTAATGTAGAGCGAGGTTCAACTGAAAAGGGAGCTGGTTTTCATCTTTCCTCAAATCACTAAGTTCTCAACGTTGGAAGAAGAAAATGGACTGTTGGACTGGATGAAGCCATGCACCATAGAATGGACTGAAGTCCTGTAGTCGGTTTTATATAGTTGAAAATCTCGGTAGAACATGTGCCATAATTCATCTCACATAGAACAGACTGAGGAACATCTCAACTTGGTCTACAATAAATAACATTTTATTTAAAGAGTAAAATCTATCAGTAGATCCTTGAACTTGTTTAGAGGTCTCATCCAGTCCATGTAATTAGGAAACCATGTAAACAGGTCCTTGAACTTGTTTAAATGTGTCATCAGTCAAAACCGGTTTGGCAACGGTTTTTGCTATAGTAAGTGGTTTTATCTTTTATCTTTTTTTTTAACATTTAGATTGAATCTTTGAAAATTATAGTAAATTATAGAAAAATCATAACATGAAAAATCCAAATTTTTGGACTCCACATTAGCAGATTTACAAGTGAACATATAATATGGTATGTTTTAATATAAAATTTTTATTGTAGCTTTAGATCTATGCTTTTTTTTGTAATTAATTGAAATAATTCGTAGTTGCAACTTCTATAGTTTATTGGACTAAAGCATATCATATTATGTAGTGATTGTGTAGAAATGCACATGTGGATTCTAACAAAATTGGATTTTCTATTTTATAAATTTTCTTTGATTTACTATGATTTTTAAACATTCAGCCAAATAAATAAAAAAAAAAAAAAGATAAAAGATTCATAGCAAAAAAAATTATACTAAAAGCGTACTATATTGTATGTTCACTTGTAGATCTACTCACGTGGAGTCCAAAAAATTGGATTTTTATTTTATGATTTTCCTATGATTTACTATGATTTTTTCAAAAATTCAATCTAAATGGAAAAAAGACAAAAAACCACCTTACTTAGCAAGACCACCCGCCAAATCCGGTTTTTGGACCTGATGATACATTTAAACAAGTTCAAGGACCTCGTTTACCTAGTTTTCTAAATACATGGACCTAGATGAGACCTTGAGACAAGTTGAAGGACCTCCAATGAATTTTACTCTTATTTAAAAAACAATATCTCGTATTTCATATACACATGATCGAAGCTACTTCATCTGGATTCAGCCCAATGCAATACTCCTAAGAAAGAATGGGTGTACTCCGTATACTAGTACTTGCTTAGTAGTTGCCGCATGCATGTATGCAACATCTTTCCACCTCGATGTGCGCAGATTGTGGCACTTGCTCCAGATACTCCTCCGTTCCACAATACTTGCAATTTTTTGACTCGTATAAACTGTGTTTGACTTCTCGCCTTATTCAAATTTTTTATGTAAATTATAAAACAAACAAAACATCATTACAATATCTTTAATGATGTAATAAGTCATAACAAAAGTGGTAATATTTATTAAAAAAGTTGAATAAGACGAGAGGTCAAACACAGTTTATATGAAAATGAAAATCGCAAGTATTATGGAACGGAGGGAGTATATAGCAGCATTTGGCCAGGAGTACACTTTACTGTTCCATCTCTTTGCCGGATGCAAACGCGGTGTACGATCTGGCTTGTCATCTAGTGATATTAGAAAAATATATAATCCTGGGCGCATATCTGTACACACCTGTGTCTCCCTAGTTGTTGGCGCCGCCTTGGCCGGCACTCAGTGGGCGTGCTGAGGCGCACACGACCGCGCGCCTGGTTAGCTCAGCTCTCAGCTGAGATGTGTCCACTCTCACGTCCGTCGTGCGTCGTACAGGAGCAGCATGAGGTGCAACAGCTCAAGTTGGACCATGGACTCGACTGGCCAGTGGTGGTAGCCGGGAGGCCAAAGCAGAGCGGCATTGAGGCAGAAGTAGAAAGCAGCCTGTGGTCTGTGGTGATTGCCGACGAGGCAGCTGAGCTGATGGAAACGGAGCAGCACACCCAACTACCGCCGGCGCCCGATGGTGTGCTGCTCCCGGGTTGGAGCGCGGTCCCGGGACGTGGCAGGTGCCGCAGGTCTGGCACAGGCAGCACTCGGCAGCACCGAGCCGTCGCAGTGCAGGCGGCCTGGCCACTCCACTCTCACGTCTCACCTCTTGTGCATACGTACTAGTATACCACAAAAGTAAGCGGCCGGTGCAGACTACAGAGGCATGACAGGATAAGCCCGACGTACTACAGCACAGTCAGCAGGACAGGAGCAAGACGTTGGCGTGTTCGTCCGGGGTCCGGGCCTGCCGTCTACTTTCGCGATCGCACACGCACCTGTACGAGTAGGAGAGTAGGAGTACGTGCGTATCCGGCTCTGAAACGTAAGAGTCGAACAATTGGGCGTGCTTACCCAGACGAGTAGGTGTACGTGGCGTGGCTGGGCTGAGGTCCCGCCCCGTACATGTTAGCCAATCTGTTTGTTGCCTTGAGATATATATATTCCCTTGGTACATAGTACTCCTCCGGCAGATATTCTAAATTCAACGTGATTCTCCGTTTTAGAAGAAAATGTATACTACCACACCTTTTCATGCGTTCAAAGCTAAAGCACTAAAGACCAAACGGTGCTTTAGCTTTGAACGCATGACAAGGTGTGGTAGATACCTTTTCTTCTAAAGGAACGGAGAATCACGTTGAATTCGAGCACCAACACATCTTCAAAATATATAAAAAATTAAATAATACTCACCGTTTTAAATTGTAGTTCACTTTGGCTTTTCTAGATACATTGATTTTACATTGCACCTAGTTATACACTATGTCTGATACATAATAAAATCAATGTATCTGTAAAAGCCAAAAAGTCAACTATAATTTGAAACAGAGCGAGTATTATATCAGTCGCTCTATCATCTATACTGGCTTTGACCGGTACGTACAATCGGTATTGCAGATGGAGTACAATCTATACTCCAAAACCAGAGCACAAGTTTTATAACAAGTCTGCTAATTAACCAACTCCAAAACCTTGAACTTGGCGCAAGATTCAAAGTTTTACGAACCACGATCATCCAGTACCGCGTAGGTTGCACATTCAAATCGATTAACTATTGATCCATCAAGTTAACACTTGATTTCCTTTTTTGTGCGGTCGTCGACGATAAGGCCAATGACGAATATTCCCATACGAATTTCCTACATAAAGCAACCCAGACTCTTGTAGAAAGTAACCATAAATCGAACTCCGACCAATGATTTTTTTTCTTTTGACAAGAGGCATGCATACATAT